>JANJGN010001251.1:0-67500 GCA_026770705.1 Isurus oxyrinchus | reverse complement strand
TGGGTGTGTGTGTGGGGGAGTGTGTGTGTGTGTGAGTGTATGAATGTGGGAGTGTGTGTGTGTGGGGGCTGGTGGGGTGTGTGTGTGTGAGTGTGTGTGTGTGGGGGTTGGTGGGGTGTGTGTGTGTGAGTGTATGAATGTGGGTGTGTGTGTGTGAGTGTGTGTGGGTGTGTGGTGTGGGGGTTGGTGGGGTGTGTGTGTGTGAGTGTATGAATGTGGGTGTGTGTGTGGGTGTGTGTGTGTGGGTGTGTGTGTGTGTGTGTGTGTGAGTGTATGAATGTGGGAGTGTGTATGTGTGGGGGTTGGTGGGGTGTGTGTGTGTGAGTGTGTGTGGGGGGGGTTGGTGGTGTGTGTGTGTGTGAGTGTATGAATGTGGGTGTGTGTGTGTGGGGGGGGAGCAGGGGGGTTGGTGGGGTGTGGGTGTGTGAGTGTATGAATGTGGGTGTGTGTGTGTGAGTGTGTGTGGGGGGGGGGTTGGTGGGGTGTGGGTGTGTGAGTGTATGAATGTGGGAGTGTGTGTGGGGGAGTGTTGTGTGTGTGTGTGTGTGTGTGTGTGTGAGTGAGTGTATGAATGTGGGTGTGTGTGTGGGGGGGGGTTGGTGGGGTGTGGGTGAGTGAGTGTATGAATGTGGGTGTGTGTGTGTGAGTGTGCGTGGGTGTGTGTTGTGGGGGTTGGTGGGGTGTGTGTGTGTGAGTGTATGAATGTGGGTGTGTGTGTGGGGTGTGTGTGTGTGTGTGCGTGAGTGTATGAATGTGGGTGTGTGTGTGGGGGGGGGTTGGTGGTGGTGTGTGTGTGTGTGGGGGGGGGGGTTGGTGGGGTGTGTGTGTGTGAGTGTATGAATGTGGGAGTGTGTGTGGGGGGGTTGGTGGGGTGTGTGTGTGTGAGTGTGTGTGTGGGGGTTGGTGGGGTGTGTGTGTGTGAGTGTATGAATGTGGGAGTGTGTGTGGGGGGGTTGGTGGGGTGTGTGTGTGTGAGTGTGTGTGTGGGGGGGGGGTTGGTGGGGTGTGTGTGTGTGAGTGTATGAAAGTGGGTGTGTGTGTGTGTGTGTATGAATGTGGGAGTGTGTGTGGGGGGGTTGGTGGGGTGTGTGTGTGTGTGTGTGTATGAATGTGGGAGTGTGTGTGGGGGGTTGGTGGGGTGTGTGTGTGTGAGTGTGTGTGTGTGGGGGGTTGGTGCGGTGTGTGTGTGTGAGTGTATGAATGTGGGAGTGTGTGTGGGGGGGTTGGTGGGGTGTGTGTGTGTGAGTGTATGAATGTGGGTGTGTGTGTGTGAGTGTGTGTGAGTGTGTGTTGGGGGGGGTTGGTGGGGTGTGTGTGAGTGTGTGTGTGGGGGGGAGGTTGGTGGGGTGTGTGTGTGTGAGTGTATGAATGTGGGTGTGTGTGTGGGGGGGTTGGCGGGGTGTGTGTGTGTGAGTGTGTGTGTGGGGGGGGCTGGTGGGGTGTGTGTGTGTGAGTGTATGAATGTGGGTGTGTGTGTGTGAGTGTGTGTGAGTGTGTGTTGGGGGGGGTTGGTGGGGTGTCTGTGAGTGTGTGTGTGGGGGGGAGGTTGGTGGGGTGTGTGTGTGTGAGTGTATGAATGTGGGAGTGTGTGTGTGTGTGAGTGTATGAATGTGGGAGTGTGTGTGTGTGGGGGTTGGTGGGGTGTGAGTGTGAGTGTGTGTGGAGGGGGGTTGGTGGGGTGTGTGTGTGCGAGTGTATGAATGTGGGTGTGTGTGTGTGCGTGTAGGTGGGTGTGTGGTGTGGGGGTTGGTGAGGTCTCTGACCAATTCTCTCCTCCTACAGACGGACAGCGAAGGTGCCCAACAGCTTCGAGACTGACTCACGTCTGCACCATGAGTTTGAACTGTGAGTGTGAGGAAGACAGGCAGTGTGAGGGCTGGCAGGTTTGCTGCAACGCAACATGTGGAAGCAGATGTGTCTCCAAGTACCTTGCCCGAAGTAAGCAATCCCTCAGCTTGTCTCTGTGTTTATCCACATAATGAAGCTGTCCGGAGACAGTGTCGAGGGAGGTTTACTCTGTATCTAACCCCGTGCTGTACCTGTCCTGGGAGTGTTTGATGGGGACAGTGTAGAGGGAGCTTTACTCTGTATCTAACCCCGTGCAGTACCTGTCCTGGGAGTGTTTGATGGAGACAGGGTAGAGGGAGATTTACTCTGTATCTAACCCCGTGCTGTACCTGTCCTGGGAGTGTTTGATGGGGACAGTGTAGAGGGAGCTTTACTCTGTATCTAACCCCGTGCAGTACCTGTCCTGGGAGTGTTTGATGGGGACGGTGTAGAGGGAGATTTACTCTGTATCTAACCCCGTGCTGTACCTGTCCTGGGAGTGTTTGATGGGGACAGTGTAGAGGGAGATTTACTCTGTATCTAACCCCGTGCTGTACCTGTCCTGGGAGTGTTTGATGTGGACAGTGTAGAGGGAGATTTACTCTGTATCTAACCCCGTGCTGTACCTGTCCTGGGAGTGTTTGATGGGGACAGTGTAGAGGGAGATTTACTCTGTATCTAACCCCATGCTGTACCTGTCCTGGGAGTGTTTGATGGGGACAGTGTAGAGGGAGATTTACTCTATATCTAATCCCGTGCTGTACCTGTCCTGGGAGTGTTTGATGGGGACAGTGTAGAGGGAGATTTACTCTGTATCTAACCCCGTGCTGTACCTGTCCTGGGAGTGTTTAATGGGGACAGTGTAGAGGGAGATTTACTCTGTATCTAACCCCGTGCTGTACCTGTCCTGGGAGTGTTTGATGGGGACAGTGTAGAGGGAGATTCACTCTGTATCTAACCCCGTGCTGTACCTGTCCTGGGAGTGTTTGTTGGGGACCGTGTAGAGGGAGATTTACTCTGTATCGAACCCCGTGCTGTACCTGTCCTGGGAGTGTTTGATGGGGACAGTGTAGAGGGAGATTTACTCTGTATCTAACCCCGTGCTGTACCTGTCCTGGGAGTGTTTGATGGGGATGGTGTAGAGGGAGATTTACTCTGTATCTAACCCCGTGCTGTACCTGTCCTGGGAGTGTTTGATGGGGACGGTGTAGAGGGAGATTTACTCTGTATCTAACCCCGTGCTGTACCTGTCCTGGGAGTGTTTGATGGGGACAGTGTAGAGGGAGCTTTACTCTGTATCTAACCCCGTGTTGTACCTGTCCTGGGAGTGTTTGATGGGGACAGTGTAGTGGGAGAATTACTCTGTATCTAACCGCGTGCTGTACCTGTCCTGGGAGTGTTTGTTGGGGACAGTGTAGAGGGAGATTTACTCTGTATCTAACCCCGTGCTGTACCTGTCCTGGGAGTGTTTGATGGGGATGGTGTAGAGGGAGCTTTACTCTGTATCTAACCCCGTGCTGCAGCTGTCCTGGGAGTGTTTGATGGGGACAGTGTAGAGGGAGATTTACTCTGTATCTAACCCCGTGCTGTACCTGTCCTGGGAGTGTTTGATGGGGACGGTGTAGAGGGAGCTTTACTCTGTATCTAACACCGTGCTGTACCTGTCCTGGGAGTGTTTGATGTGGACAGTGTAGAGGGAGATTTACTCTGTATCTAACCCCGTGCTGTACCTGTCCTGGGAGTGTTTGATGGGGACTGTGTAGAGGGAGATTTACTCTGTATCTAACCCCGTGCTGTACCTGTCCTGGGAGTGTTTGATGGGGACGGTGTAGAGGGAGATTTACTCTGTATCTAACCCCGTGCTGTACCTGTCCTGGGAGTGTTTGATGGGGACAGTGTAGAGGGAGATTTACTCTGTATCTAACCCCGTGCTGTACCTGTCCTGGGAGTGTTTGATGGGGACGGTGTAGAGGGAGATTTACTCTGTATCTAACCCCGTGCTGTACCTGTCCTGGGAGTGTTTGATGGGGACGGTGTAGAGTGAGCTTTACTCTGTATCTAACCCCGTGCTGTACCTGTCCTGGGAGTGTTTCATGGGGACAGTGTAGAGGGCGATTTACTCTGTATCTAACCCCGTGCTGTACCTGTCCTGGGAGTGTTTGATGGGGACGGTGTAGAGGGAGATTTACTCTGTATCTAACCCCGTGCTGTACCTGTCCTGGGAGTGTTTGATGGGAACGGTGTAGAGGGAGCTTTACTCTGTATCTTACACCGTGCTGTACCTGTCCTGGGAGTGTTTGATGGGGACAGTGTAGAGGGAGATTTACTCTGTATCTAACACGTGCTGTACCTGTCCTGGGAGAGTTTGATGGGGACAGTGTAGAGGGAGATTTACTCTGTATCTAACCCCGTGCTGTACCTGTCCTGGGAGTGTTTGATGGGGACAGTGTAGAGGGGGATTTACTCTGTATCTAACCCCGTGCTGTACCTGTCCTGGGAGTGTTTGATGGGGACAGTGTAGAGGGAGATTTACTCTGTATCTAACCCCGTGCTGTACCTGTCCTGGGAGTGTTTGATGGGGACGGTGTGTGGGTCTTTATCCTGATTCTGGATCTCACTCTCTCTTTGTACCTTCCAGCCCCCCAGTGTCCAGCTTCCAGCCGATTGGACAGTTTCTGTGATATGAAACTTGGGGATGTGTGTGAGAGTGATGCAGACTGCTTGTCCTGGTCCTCCTGCTGTGAGGCGGGCTGTGGAAAGAGATGTGTCCCTCGCTTCCTCATGTCCGGTGAGTGCCCCATAGGGTCAGAGACCATTCATCGCCGGCTGGGCGGAGAGAGAGAGACAGAGAGTTTGTGTGCGTTTGCCCGTGGGTCTGTGTGTGTGTGTTTGAGTGTCTGAGTGTGCTTGATTGTGTATGTCAGAGTGTGTTGGAGAGTGTGTGTGAGTGAGTGTGTGGGAGTGTGAGCGTGTATGGGTTTCATTGTAAGAATGTGAGTGTGTGATTGTGTGAGTGATTTTGAGTGTGATTCTGAGTGTCATTGTGAGAATGTGAGATTGTGTGTGTTAGTGTGTGTGCGTGTGTGAGTGTGAGAGAGTGTGTGTGTGTGAGTGTGTGTGTGTGAGAGTCTCAGCGTTGTGAGTGTGATTGTGTGTGAGTGTCAGCATTTTGAGTGTGAGTGTGTGGAGTGTGTGTCAGCATTCTGAGTGTGAGTGTGTGCGTTTGCCTATGGGTTTGTGTGTGTGTGCTTTTGAGAGTCTGAGTGTGCTTGAATGTGCCTGTCAGAGTGTGTTAGAGATTGTGTGTGTTTGAGCGAGAGTGTGTGAGTGTGAGTGTGTATGTGCTTCATTGGGAGAATGTGAGTGTGTGATTGTAAGAGTCAGTTTGAGCGTGATTCTGAGTCTCATTGTGAGAATGTGTGTGTGAGTGTGTGTGAGTGTGAGAGTGTGTGAGTGTGAGTGTGTGTGAGTGTGAGTGTGTGTGAGTGTGAGTGTGTGTGAGTGTGAGTGTGTTTGAGTGTGAGTGTCAGTGTTGTGAGTGTGAGCATGTGTGAGTGTGAGTGTTTGTGAATGTGATTGTGAGAGAGTGTGAGAGTGTGTGTGAGTGTGAGAGTGTGCATGAGGGTGAGAGACTGTGAGTGTGAGACAGTGTGAGAGTATGTGTGTGAGTGTGTGAGTGTGTGAGGGTGAGAGACTCTGTGATTGTGAGACAGTTTATGTGTGTGAGTGTGTGCAGGTGTGAGAGTCTGTGAGTATGAGAGCGTGTGTGTGAGTGTGAGAGTGAGACAGTGTGAGAGAGACTGTGAGTGTGAGACAGTGTAAGAGTGTGTGTGAGTGTGTGTGTGTTTGTGTGAGTGTGAGAGTGTGTGTGAGGGTGAGAGTCTGTGAGTGTGGGACAGTGTGAGAGTGTGTATGTGAGTGTGTGTGTGTGTGTGGGTATGAGAGTCTGTGAGTGTGAGACAGTGTGAGACAGTGTGAGAGTGTGTGTGTGAGTGTGAGAGTGCGTGTGAGGGTGAGAGCCTGTGAGTGTGAGAAAGTGTGAGAGTATGTGTTTAGCTGAGTGTGAGAGTGTGAGTGAGGGAGAGAGAGTCAGTGAGTGTGAGACAGTGTGTGTGTGCGAGTGTGAGTGCGTGTGTGTGCGGGTGTGTGTGGGTGAGAGCGAGTCTGTGAGCATGAGACAGTGTGTGTGTCTGTGAATGTGAGTGTGTGTGTGTGGGTGTGTGCGGGTGAGAGAGATTCTGTGAGTGTGAGACAGTGTGTGTGTGTGTGATTGTGTGTGTGCGGTTGTGTGTGGGTGAGAGAGAGTCTGTGAGTGTGAGACAGTGTGAGAGTGTGTGTGTGAGTGTGTGAGTGTGAGACAGTGCGTGTGTGTGTGTGTGTGCGGTTGTGTGTGGGTGAGAGAGTCTGTGAGTGTGAGACAGTGTGTGTGTGTGAGTGTGTGTTTGTGTGTGAGGGTGAGACAGTTTGAGAGAGACTCTGTGAGTGTGAGACAGTGTGAGAGTGTATGTGTGTGAGTGTGAGACAGTGTGAGACTGTGTGTGTGTGTGTGAGTGTGAGACAGTGTGAGACTGTGTGTGTGTGTGTGAGTGTGAGACAGTGTGAGAGTGTGTGTGTGTGTGTGTGTGAGTGTGAGACAGTGTGAGAGTGTGTGTGTGTGTGTGTGAGTGTGAGACAGTGTGTGTGTGTGAGTGTGTGTTTGTGTGTGAGGGTGAGACAGTTTGAGAGAGACTCTGTGAGTGTGAGACAGTGTGAGAGTGTGTGTGTGTGTGTGAGTGTGAGACAGTGTGAGAGTGTGTGTGTGTGTGTGAGTGTGAGACAGTGTGAGAGTGTGTGTGTGTGTGTGAGTGTGAGACAGTGTGAGAGTGTGTGTGTGTGTGTGTGTGAGTGTGAGACAGTGTGAGAGTGTGTGTGTGTGTGTGAGTGTGAGACAGTGTGAGAGTGTGTGTGTGTGTGAATGTGAGACAGTGTGAGAGTGTGTGTGTGTGTGTGAGTGTGAGACAGTGTGAGAGTGTGTGTGTGTGTGTGTGAGTGTGAGAGAGTGTGAGAGAGTGTGTGTGTGTGTGTGAGTGTGAGACAGTGTGAGTGTGTGTGTGTGTGTGTGTGAGTGTGAGACAGTGTGAGAGTGTGTGTGTGTGTGTGAGTGTGAGACAGTGTGAAGTTCTTAACGAGATGCACCATGGTGTCCACACCCTGTGTCCACTCCCTGGTTTCTGGGGGTGTCCAGAGAGTTCCTGCCTCTCTCTCTCTCTCTCTCTCTCGGCCAGGGGGATTGGCCAGTTTCTGTGTTGCTGACTGACCCCCGATTTCTGGGTTCCAGACGATGATACCTGTCCCTCTTCTCACCGCCTCGCCCCCATGTGTGACCTGAAACTCGGTGACCAGTGCAGCGGAGATGGAGACTGCGACGCTTGGCAGACCTGCTGCGAAACCAGATGTGGTCACATCTGCATCGTGAAATTCATGGATGATGGTGAGCAAGGAAAGGGGAGAGCAAGGGGTAGAGGGAGAGAGACAGAGAGAGGGAGAGAGAGAGAGAGGGACAGTAAGAAGCAGAATGAGAGAGAGAGAGAGAGAGAGGCAGAAAGGGAGAGAAACAAAAACTGAGAGAGAAACAGAAACTGAGGGAGAAACAGAGACTCACAGAGAGAGAAACAGAGACTCACAGAGAGAGAGAAACAGAGACTCACAGAGAGAGAAACAGAGACTCACAGAGAGAGAAACAGAGACTCACAGAGAGAGAGACAGAGACTCACAGAGAGAGAAACAGAGACTCACAGAGAGAGAGACAGAGACTCACAGAGAGAGAAACAGAGACTCACAGAGAGAGAGAAACAGAGACTCACAGAGAGAGAAACAGAGACTCACAGAGAGAGAAACAGAGACTCACAGAGAGAGAGACAGAGACTCACAGAGAGAGAAACAGAGACTCACAGAGAGAGAAACAGAGACACAGAGAGAGAGAGAAACAGAGACTCACAGAGAGAGAAACAGAGACTCACAGAGAGAGAGACAGAGACTCACAGAGAGAGAAACAGAGACTCACAGAGAGAGAGAAACAGAGACTCACAGAGAGACAGACAGAGACACACAGAGAGAGAGAAACAGAGACTCACAGAGAGAGAAACAGAGACTCACAGAGAGAGAGAGAAACAGAGACTCACAGAGAGAGAAACAGAGACTCACAGAGAGAGAGAAACAGAGACTCACAGAGAGAGAGAAACAGAGACTCACAGAGAGAGAAACAGAGACTCACAGAGAGAGAGAAACAGAGACACACAGAGAGAGACAGAGACTCACAGAGAGAGACAGAGAATCACAGAGAGAGCGAAACAGAGACACACAGAGAGAGAGAAACAGAGACTCACAGAGAGAGAAACAGAGACTCACAGAGAGAGAGAAACAGAGACTCACAGACAGAGAGAAACAGAGACTCACAGAGAGAGAGAAACAGAGACTCACAGAGAGAGAAACAGAGACTCACAGAGAGAGAGAGAAACAGAGACTCACAGAGAGAGAGAAACAGAGACTCACAGAGAGAGATACAGAAACTCACAGAGAGAGAAACAGAGACTCACAGAGAGAGAAACAGAGACACACAGAGAGAGAAACAGAGACTCACAGAGAGAGAAACAGAGACTCACAGAGAGAGAAACAGAGACTCACAGAGAGAGAGAAACAGAGACTCACAGAGAGAGAAACAGAGACTCACAGAGAGAGAAACAGAGACTCACAGAGAGAGAAACAGAGACTCACAGAGAGAGAGAAACAGAGACAAACAGAGAGAGACAGAGATTCACAGAGAGAGAAACAGAGACTCACAGAGAGAGAGAAACAGAGACTCACAGAGAGAGAGAAACAGAGACTCACAGAGAGAGAAACAGAGACACACAGAGAGAGAGAAACAGAAACTCACAGAGAGAGAAACAGAGACTCACAGAGAGAGAGACAGAGATTCACAGAGAGAGAAACAGAGACTCACAGTGAGAGAAACAGAGACTCACAGAGAGAGAGAAACAGAGACTCACGGAGAGAGAAACAGAGACTCACAGAGAGGGAAACAGAGACTCACAGAGAGAGAGAAACAGAGACTCACAGAGAGAGAGAAACAGAGACACACAGAGAGAGAAACAGAGACTCACAGAGAGAGAAACAGAGACACACAGAGAGAGAGAAACAGAGACTCACAGAGAGAGAAACAGAGACTCACAGAGAGATAAACAGAGACACACAGAGAGAGAGAAACAGAGACTCACAGAGAGAGAGAAACAGAGACTCACAGAGAGAGAAACAGAGACACACATAGAGAGAAACAGAGACTCACAGAGAGAGAGAGAAACAGAGACTCACAGAGAGAGAAACAGAGACTCACAGAGAGAGAGACAGAGACAAACAGAGAGAGAAACAGAGACTCACAGAGAGAGAAACAGAGACACACAGAGAGAGAGAGACAGAGACTCACAGAGAGAGAGAAACAGTGACTCACAGAGAGAGAGAAACAGAGACTCACAAAGAGAGAAACAGAGACTCACAGAGAGAGAGAAACAGAGACTCACAGAGAGAGAGAAACAGAGACTCACAGAGAGAGAAACTGAGACTCACAGAGACAGAAACAGAGTCTCACAGAGAGAGAGAAACAGAGACTCACAGAGAGAAACAGAGACTCACAGAGAGAAAAACAGAGACTCACAGAGAGAGAAACAGAGACACAGAGAGAGAGAGAAACAGAGACTCACAGAGAGAGAAACAGAGTTTCACAGAGAGAGAGAAACAGAGACTCACAGAGAGTGAAACAGAGACTCACAGAGAGAGAGAAACAGAGACTCACAGAGAGAGAGAAACAGAGACTCACAGAGAGAGAAACAGAGACTCACAGAGAGAGAAACAGAGACTCACAGAGAGAGAGACAGAGATTCACAGAGAGAGAAACAGAGACTCACAGTGATAGAAACAGAGACTCACAGAGAGAGAGAAACAGAGAGTCACAGAGAGAGAAACAGAGACTCACAGAGAGAGAAACAGAGACTCACAGAGAGAGAAACAGAGATTCAGAGAGAGAGACAGAGACTCACAGAGAGAGAAACAGAGACTCATAGAGAGAGAGAAACAGAGACTCACAGAGAGAGAGAAACAGAGACTCACAGAGAGAGAGACAGAGATTCACAGAGAGAGAAACAGAGACTGACAGTGAGAGAAACAGAGACTCACAGAGAGAGAGAAACAGAGACTCACAGAGAGAGAAACAGAGACTCACAGAGAGAGACAGAGACACACAGAGAGAGAAACAGAGACTCACAGAGAGAGAGAAACAGAGACTCACAGAGAGAGAGAAACAGAGACTCACAGAGAGAGAAACAGAGACTCACAGAGAGAGAAACAGAGAAACACAGAGAGAGAGAGACAGAGACTCACAGAGAGAGAGAAACAGAGACACACAGAGAGAGAAACAGAGACTCAAAGAGAGAGAAACAGAGACTCACAGAGAGAGAGAGAGAGAGACTCACAGAGAGAGAGAAACAGAGACTCACAGAGAGAGAGAAACAGAGACTCACAGAGAGAGAAACAGAGACTCACAGAGAGAGAAACAGAGACTCACAGAGAGAGAGACAGAGATTCACAGAGAGAGAAACAGAGACTCACAGTGAGAGAAACAGAGACTCACAGAGAGAGAGAAACAGAGACTCACGGAGAGAGAAACAGAGACTCACAGAGAGGGAAACAGAGACTCACAGAGAGAGAGAAACAGAGACTCACAGAGAGAGAGAAACAGAGACTCACAGAGAGAGAAACAGAGACTCACAGAGAGAGAAACAGAGACACACAGAGAGAGAGAAACAGAGACTCACAGAGAGAGAAACAGAGACTCGCAGAGGGATAAACAGAGACACACAGAGAGAGAGAAACAGAGACTCACAGAGAGAGAGAAACAGAGACTCACAGAGAGAGAAACAGAGACACACATAGAGAGAAACAGAGACTCACAGAGAGAGAGAGAAACAGAGACTCACAGAGAGAGAAACAGAGACTCACAGAGAAAGAGACAGAGACACACAGAGAGAGAAACAGAGACTCACAGAGAGAGGAACAGAGACACACAGAGAGAGAGAGACAGAGACTCACAGAGAGAGAGAAACAGTGACTCACAGAGAGAGAGAAACAGAGACTCACAGAGAGAGAAACAGAGACTCACAGAGAGAGAGAAACAGAGACTCACAGAGAGAGAGAAACAGAGACTCACAGAGAGAGAAACTGAGACTCACAGAGACAGAAACAGAGTCTCACAGAGAGAGAGAAACAGAGACTCACAGAGAGAAACAGAGACTCACAGAGAGAAAAACAGAGACTCACAGGGAGAGAAACAGAGACACAGAGAGAGAGAGAAACAGAGACTCACAGAGAGAGAAACAGAGTCTCACAGAGAGAGAGAAACAGAGACTCACAGAGAGTGAAACAGAGACTCACAGAGAGACAGAAACAGAGACTCACAGAGAGAGAGAAACAGAGACTCACAGAGAGAGAAACAGAGACTCACAGAGAGAGAAACAGAGACTCACAGAGAGAGAGACAGAGATTCACAGAGAGAGAGACAGAGACTCACAGTGATAGAAACAGAGACTCACTGAGAGAGAGAAACAGAGAGTCACAGAGAGAGAAACAGAGACTCACAGAGAGAGAAGCAGAGACTCACAGAGAGAGAAACAGAGACTCACAGAGAGAGAGACAGAGACTCACAGAGAGAGAAACAGAGACTCATAGAGAGAGATAAACAGAGACTCACAGAGAGAGAGAAGCAGAGACTCACAGAGAGAGAAACAGAGACTCACAGAGAGAGAGACAGAGATTCACAGAGAGAGAAACAGAGACTCACAGTGAGAGAAACAGAGACTCACAGAGAGAGAGAAACAGAGACTCACAGAGAGAGAAACAGAGACTCACAGAGAGAGAGAAACAGAGACTCACAGAGAGAGAGAAACAGAGACTCACAGAGAGAGAAACAGAGACTCACAGAGAGAGAAACAGAGAAACACAGAGAGAGAGAGACAGAGACTCACAGAGAGAGAGAAACAGAGACACACAGAGAGAGAAACAGAGACTCAAAGAGAGAGAAACAGAGACTCACAGAGAGAGAGAGAGAGACTCACAGAGAGAGAGAAACAGTGACTCACAGAGAGAGAGAAACAGAGACTCACAGAGAGTGAAACAGAGACTCACAGAGAGAGAAACAGAGACTCACAGAGAGAGAGACAGAGATTCACAGAGAGAGAAACAGAGACTCACAGTGAGAGAAACAGAGACTCACAGAGAGAGAGAAACAGAGACTCACGGAGAGAGAAACAGAGACTCACAGAGAGAGAAACAGAGACACACAGAGAGAGAAACAGAGACTCACGGAGAGAGAGAAACAGAGACACACAGAGAGAGAAACAGAGACTCACAGAGAGAGAAACAGAGACTCACAGAGAGAGAGAAACAGAGACTCACAGAGAGAGAAACAGAGAATCACAGAGAGAGAAACAGAGACTCAAAGAGAGAGAGAGAAACAGAGACTCACAGAGAGAGAAACAGAGACTCACAGAGAGAGAGAAACAGAGACTCACAGAGAGAGAGAAACAGAGACTCTCAGAGAGAGAGAGACAGAGACTCACAGAGAGAGAAACAGAGACTCACAGAGAGAGAAACAGAGACTCACAGAGAGAGAGAGACAGAGACTCACAGAGAGAGAAACAGAAACTCACAGAGAGAGAAACAGAGACACACAGAGAGAGAGAGAAACAGAGACTCACAGAGAGAGAGACAGAGACTCACAGAGAGAGAGACAGAGACTCACAGAGAGAGAAACAGAGACTCACAGAGAGAGAAACAGAGACTCACAGAGAGAGAGAGAAACGGAGACTCACAGAGAGAGAAACAGAGACTCACAGAGAGAGAAACAGAGACTCTCAGAGAGAGAGAAACAGAGACTCACAGAGAGAGAGAGACAGAGACACAGAGAGAGAGAAACAGAGACTCAGAGAGAGAAACAGAGACTCACCGAGAGAGAGAAACAGAGACTCACAGAGAGAGAGAGACGGAGACTCACAGAGAGAGAGACAGAGACTCACAGAGAGAAAAACAGAGTCTTACAGAGAGAGAGACAGAGACTCACAGAGAGAGAGAAACAGACACTCACAGAGAGAGAAACAGAGACTCACAGAGAGAGAAACAGAGACTCACCGAGAGAGAGAAACAGAGACTCACAGAGAGAGAGAGACAGAGACTCACAGAGAGAGAGAGACAGAGACTCACAGAGAGAGCGACTGAGACTCACAGAGAGAGCAACAGAGACCCACAGAGAGAGAAACAGAGACTCACAGAGAGAGAGAAACAGAGACTCACAGAGAGAGAAACAGAGACTCACAGAGAGAGAGACAGAGACTCACAGAGAGAGAGAAACAGAGACTCACAGAGAGAGAGAAACAGAGACTCACAGAGAGAGAGAAACAGAGACTCACAGAAGAGAAACAGAGACTCACAGAGAGAGACAGAGACTCACAGAGAGAGAGAAACTGAGACTCACAGAGAGAGAGACAGAGACTCACAGAGAGAGAAACAGAGACACACAGAGAGAGAGACAGAGACTCACAGAGAGAGACAGAGACTCACAGAGAGAGAAACAGAGACTCACAGAGAGAGAGAAACAGAGACTCACAGAGAGAGAGACAGAGACTCACAGAGAGAGAGACAGAGACTCACAGAGAGAGAGAAACAGAGACTCACAGAGAGAGAGAGACAGAGACTCACAGAGAGAGAGAAACAGAGACTCACAGAGAGAGAGAGACAGAGACTCACAGAGAGAGAAACAGAGACTCACAGAGAGAGAGAAACAGAGACTCACAGAGAGAGAGAGACAGAGACTCACAGAGAAAGAGACAGAGACTCACAGAGAGAGACAGAGACTCACAGAGAGAGAGAAACAGAGACACACAGAGAGAGAAACAGAGACACACAGAGAGAGAGACAGAGACTCACAGAGAGAGAGACAGAGACTCACAGAGAGAGAAACAGAGACTCACAGAGAGAGAAACAGAGACTCACAGAGAGAGAGAAACGGAGACTCACAGAGAGAGACAGAGAGACTCACAGAGAGAGAGACAGAGACTCACAGAGAGAGAGAAACAGAGACTCACAGAGAGAGAAACCGAGACTCTCAGAGAGAGAGAAACAGAGACTCACAGAGAGAGAGAGACAGAGACACAGAGAGAGAGAGACAGAGACTCACAGAGAGAGAGAAACAGAGACTCACAGAGAGAGAGAAACAGAGACTCACAGAGAGAGAAACTGAGACTCACAGAGACAGAAACAGAGTCTCACAGAGAGAGAGAAACAGAGACTCACAGAGAGAAACAGAGACTCACAGAGAGAAAAACAGAGACTCACAGGGAGAGAAACAGAGACACAGAGAGAGAGAGAAACAGAGACTCACAGAGAGAGAAACAGAGTCTCACAGAGAGAGAGAAACAGAGACTCACAGAGAGTGAAACAGAGACTCACAGAGAGACAGAAACAGAGACTCACAGAGAGAGAGAAACAGAGACTCACAGAGAGAGAAACAGAGACTCACAGAGAGAGAAACAGAGACTCACAGAGAGAGAGACAGAGATTCACAGAGAGAGAGACAGAGACTCACAGTGATAGAAACAGAGACTCACTGAGAGAGAGAAACAGAGAGTCACAGAGAGAGAAACAGAGACTCACAGAGAGAGAAGCAGAGACTCACAGAGAGAGAAACAGAGACTCACAGAGAGAGAGACAGAGACTCACAGAGAGAGAAACAGAGACTCATAGAGAGAGATAAACAGAGACTCACAGAGAGAGAGAAGCAGAGACTCACAGAGAGAGAAACAGAGACTCACAGAGAGAGAGACAGAGATTCACAGAGAGAGAAACAGAGACTCACAGTGAGAGAAACAGAGACTCACAGAGAGAGAGAAACAGAGACTCACAGAGAGAGAAACAGAGACTCACAGAGAGAGAGAAACAGAGACTCACAGAGAGAGAGAAACAGAGACTCACAGAGAGAGAAACAGAGACTCACAGAGAGAGAAACAGAGAAACACAGAGAGAGAGAGACAGAGACTCACAGAGAGAGAGAAACAGAGACACACAGAGAGAGAAACAGAGACTCAAAGAGAGAGAAACAGAGACTCACAGAGAGAGAGAGAGAGACTCACAGAGAGAGAGAAACAGTGACTCACAGAGAGAGAGAAACAGAGACTCACAGAGAGTGAAACAGAGACTCACAGAGAGAGAAACAGAGACTCACAGAGAGAGAGACAGAGATTCACAGAGAGAGAAACAGAGACTCACAGTGAGAGAAACAGAGACT
This sequence comes from Isurus oxyrinchus, assembly GCA_026770705.1. Lineage (NCBI taxonomy): Eukaryota > Metazoa > Chordata > Chondrichthyes > Lamniformes > Lamnidae > Isurus > Isurus oxyrinchus. The sequence goes on along the minus strand of JANJGN010001251.1, from coordinate 52,310 downwards.
CACAGAGAGAGAGAAACAGAGACTCACGGAGAGAGAAACAGAGACTCACAGAGAGAGAAACAGAGACACACAGAGAGAGAAACAGAGACTCACGGAGAGAGAGAAACAGAGACACACAGAGAGAGAAACAGAGACTCACAGAGAGAGAAACAGAGACTCACAGAGAGAGAGAAACAGAGACTCACAGAGAGAGAAACAGAGAATCACAGAGAGAGAAACAGAGACTCAAAGAGAGAGAGAGAAACAGAGACTCACAGAGAGAGAAACAGAGACTCACAGAGAGAGAGAAACAGAGACTCACAGAGAGAGAGAAACAGAGACTCTCAGAGAGAGAGAGACAGAGACTCACAGAGAGAGAAACAGAGACTCACAGAGAGAGAAACAGAGACTCACAGAGAGAGAGAGACAGAGACTCACAGAGAGAGAAACAGAAACTCACAGAGAGAGAAACAGAGACACACAGAGAGAGAGAGAAACAGAGACTCACAGAGAGAGAGACAGAGACTCACAGAGAGAGAGACAGAGACTCACAGAGAGAGAAACAGAGACTCACAGAGAGAGAAACAGAGACTCACAGAGAGAGAGAGAAACGGAGACTCACAGAGAGAGAAACAGAGACTCACAGAGAGAGAAACAGAGACTCTCAGAGAGAGAGAAACAGAGACTCACAGAGAGAGAGAGACAGAGACACAGAGAGAGAGAAACAGAGACTCAGAGAGAGAAACAGAGACTCACCGAGAGAGAGAAACAGAGACTCACAGAGAGAGAGAGACGGAGACTCACAGAGAGAGAGACAGAGACTCACAGAGAGAAAAACAGAGTCTTACAGAGAGAGAGACAGAGACTCACAGAGAGAGAGAAACAGACACTCACAGAGAGAGAAACAGAGACTCACAGAGAGAGAAACAGAGACTCACCGAGAGAGAGAAACAGAGACTCACAGAGAGAGAGAGACAGAGACTCACAGAGAGAGAGAGACAGAGACTCACAGAGAGAGCGACTGAGACTCACAGAGAGAGCAACAGAGACCCACAGAGAGAGAAACAGAGACTCACAGAGAGAGAGAAACAGAGACTCACAGAGAGAGAAACAGAGACTCACAGAGAGAGAGACAGAGACTCACAGAGAGAGAGAAACAGAGACTCACAGAGAGAGAGAAACAGAGACTCACAGAGAGAGAGAAACAGAGACTCACAGAAGAGAAACAGAGACTCACAGAGAGAGACAGAGACTCACAGAGAGAGAGAAACTGAGACTCACAGAGAGAGAGACAGAGACTCACAGAGAGAGAAACAGAGACACACAGAGAGAGAGACAGAGACTCACAGAGAGAGACAGAGACTCACAGAGAGAGAAACAGAGACTCACAGAGAGAGAGAAACAGAGACTCACAGAGAGAGAGACAGAGACTCACAGAGAGAGAGACAGAGACTCACAGAGAGAGAGAAACAGAGACTCACAGAGAGAGAGAGACAGAGACTCACAGAGAGAGAGAAACAGAGACTCACAGAGGGAGAGAGACAGAGACTCACAGAGAGAGAAACAGAGACTCACAGAGAGAGAGAAACAGAGACTCACAGAGAGAGAGAGACAGAGACTCACAGAGAAAGAGACAGAGACTCACAGAGAGAGACAGAGACTCACAGAGAGAGAGAAACAGAGACACACAGAGAGAGAAACAGAGACACACAGAGAGAGAGACAGAGACTCACAGAGAGAGAGACAGAGACTCACAGAGAGAGAAACAGAGACTCACAGAGAGAGAAACAGAGACTCACAGAGAGAGAGAAACGGAGACTCACAGAGAGAGACAGAGAGACTCACAGAGAGAGAGACAGAGACTCACAGAGAGAGAGAAACAGAGACTCACAGAGAGAGAAACCGAGACTCTCAGAGAGAGAGAAACAGAGACTCACAGAGAGAGAGAGACAGAGACACAGAGAGAGAGAGACAGAGACTCACAGAGAGAGAAACCGAGACTCTCAGAGAGAGAGAAACAGAGACTCACAGAGAGAGAGAGACAGAGACACAGAGAGAGAGAGACAGAGACTCACAGAGAGAGAAACAGAGACTCATAGAGAGAGAGAAACAGAGACTCACAGAGAGAGAAACAGAGACTCAGAGAGAGAAACAGAGACTCACCGAGAGAGAGAAACAGAGACTCACAGAGAGAGAGAGACGGAGACTCACAGAGAGAGAGACAGAGACTCACAGAGAGATAAACAGAGTCTTACAGAGAGAGAGAGACAGAGACTCACAGAGAGAGAGAAACAGACACTCACAGAGAGAGAAACAGAGACTCACAGAGAGAGAAACAGAGACTCACAGAGAGAGAGAGACAGAGACTCACAGAGAGAGAGAGACAGAGACTCACAGAGAGAGAGACTGAGACTCACAGAGAGAGCAACAGAGACTCACAGAGAGAGAAACAGAGACTCACAGAGAGAGAGAAACAGAGACTCACAGAGAGAGAGACAGAGACTCACAGAGAGCGAGAAACAGAGACTCACAGAGAGAGAGAAACAGAGACTCACAGAGAGAGAGAAACAGAGACTCACAGAGAGAGAAACAGAGACTCACAGAGAGAGACAGAGACTCACAGAGAGAGAGAAACAGAGACTCACAGAGAGAGAGACAGAGACTCACAGAGAGAGAGACAGAGACTCACAGAGAGAGAGAAACAGAGACTCACAGAGAGAGAAACAGAGACTCACAGAGAGAGAGACAGAGACTCACAGAGAGAGAGAAACAGAGACTCACAGAGAGAGAAACAGAGACTCACAGAGAGAGACAGAGACTCACAGAGAGAGAGAAACAGAGACTCACAGAGAGAGAAACAGAGACACACAGAGAGAGAAACAGAGACTCACAGAGAGAGTGAAACAGAGACTCACAGAGAGAGAGAGAAACAGAGACTCACACAGAGAGAGAGACAGAGACACAGAGAGATAAACAGAGACTTACAGAGAGAGAAACAGAGACTCACAGAGAGAGAGACAGCGTCTCACAGAGAGAGAGAAACAGAGACTCACAGAGAGAGACAGAGACTCACAGAGAGAGAGACAGAGACTCACAGAGAGAGAAACAGAGATTCACAGAGAGAGAAGCAGAGACTCACAGAGAGAGAAAAACAGAGACTCACAGAGAGAGAGACAGAGACTCACAGAGAGAGAGAAACAGAGACACACAAAGAGAGAAACAGAGACTCACAGAGAGAGAGAAACAGAGTCTCACAGAGAGAGAGAAACAGAGACTCACAGAGAGAGAGACAGAGACTCAGAGAGAGAGAAACAGAGACTCACAGAGAGAGAAACAGAGTCTGACAGAGAGAGAGAAACAGAGACTCACAGAGAGAGACAGAGACTCACAGAGAGAGAGACAGAGACTCACAGAGAGAGAAACAGAGACTCACAGAGAGAGAGAAACGGAGAGTCACAGAGAGAGAAACAGAGACTCACAGAGAGAGAGAACCTGAGACTCACAGAGAGAGAAACAGAGACTCACAGGGAGAGAAACAGAGACTCACAGAGAGAGAGACAGAGACTCACAGAGAAAGAGACAGAGACTCACAGAGAGAGAAACAGAGACTCACAGAGAGAGAAACAGAGACTCACAGAGAGAGAGAAACAGAGTCTCACAGAGAGAGAGAAACAGAGACTCACAGAGAGAGAGACAGAGACTCAGAGAGAGAGAGAAACAGAGACTCACAGAGAGAGAAACAGACTCACAGAGAGAGAGAAACAGAGACACACAGAGCGAGAAACAGAGACTCACAGAGAGAGAGACAGAGACTCACAGAGAGAGAAACAGAGACTCATAGAGAGAGATAAACAGAGACTCACAGAGAGAGAGAAGCAGAGACTCACAGAGAGAGAAACAGAGACTCACAGAGAGAGAGACAGAGATTCACAGAGAGAGAAACAGAGACTCACAGTGAGAGAAACAGAGACTCACAGAGAGAGAGAAACAGAGACTCACAGAGAGAGAAACAGAGACTCACAGAGAGAGAGAAACAGAGACTCACAGAGAGAGAGAAACAGAGACTCACAGAGAGAGAAACAGAGACTCACAGAGAGAGAAACAGAGAAACACAGAGAGAGAGAGACAGAGACTCACAGAGAGAGAGAAACAGAGACACACAGAGAGAGAAACAGAGACTCAAAGAGAGAGAAACAGAGACTCACAGAGAGAGAGAGAGAGACTCACAGAGAGAGAGAAACAGTGACTCACAGAGAGAGAGAAACAGAGACTCACAGAGAGTGAAACAGAGACTCACAGAGAGAGAAACAGAGACTCACAGAGAGAGAGACAGAGATTCACAGAGAGAGAAACAGAGACTCACAGTGAGAGAAACAGAGACTCACAGAGAGAGAGAAACAGAGACTCACGGAGAGAGAAACAGAGACTCACAGAGAGAGAAACAGAGACACACAGAGAGAGAAACAGAGACTCACGGAGAGAGAGAAACAGAGACACACAGAGAGAGAAACAGAGACTCACAGAGAGAGAAACAGAGACTCACAGAGAGAGAGAAACAGAGACTCACAGAGAGAGAAACAGAGAATCACAGAGAGAGAAACAGAGACTCAAAGAGAGAGAGAGAAACAGAGACTCACAGAGAGAGAAACAGAGACTCACAGAGAGAGAGAAACAGAGACTCACAGAGAGAGAGAAACAGAGACTCTCAGAGAGAGAGAGACAGAGACTCACAGAGAGAGAAACAGAGACTCACAGAGAGAGAAACAGAGACTCACAGAGAGAGAGAGACAGAGACTCACAGAGAGAGAAACAGAAACTCACAGAGAGAGAAACAGAGACACACAGAGAGAGAGAGAAACAGAGACTCACAGAGAGAGAGACAGAGACTCACAGAGAGAGAGACAGAGACTCACAGAGAGAGAAACAGAGACTCACAGAGAGAGAAACAGAGACTCACAGAGAGAGAGAGAAACGGAGACTCACAGAGAGAGAAACAGAGACTCACAGAGAGAGAAACAGAGACTCTCAGAGAGAGAGAAACAGAGACTCACAGAGAGAGAGAGACAGAGACACAGAGAGAGAGAAACAGAGACTCAGAGAGAGAAACAGAGACTCACCGAGAGAGAGAAACAGAGACTCACAGAGAGAGAGAGACGGAGACTCACAGAGAGAGAGACAGAGACTCACAGAGAGAAAAACAGAGTCTTACAGAGAGAGAGACAGAGACTCACAGAGAGAGAGAAACAGACACTCACAGAGAGAGAAACAGAGACTCACAGAGAGAGAAACAGAGACTCACCGAGAGAGAGAAACAGAGACTCACAGAGAGAGAGAGACAGAGACTCACAGAGAGAGAGAGACAGAGACTCACAGAGAGAGCGACTGAGACTCACAGAGAGAGCAACAGAGACCCACAGAGAGAGAAACAGAGACTCACAGAGAGAGAGAAACAGAGACTCACAGAGAGAGAAACAGAGACTCACAGAGAGAGAGACAGAGACTCACAGAGAGAGAGAAACAGAGACTCACAGAGAGAGAGAAACAGAGACTCACAGAGAGAGAGAAACAGAGACTCACAGAAGAGAAACAGAGACTCACAGAGAGAGACAGAGACTCACAGAGAGAGAGAAACTGAGACTCACAGAGAGAGAGACAGAGACTCACAGAGAGAGAAACAGAGACACACAGAGAGAGAGACAGAGACTCACAGAGAGAGACAGAGACTCACAGAGAGAGAAACAGAGACTCACAGAGAGAGAGAAACAGAGACTCACAGAGAGAGAGACAGAGACTCACAGAGAGAGAGACAGAGACTCACAGAGAGAGAGAAACAGAGACTCACAGAGAGAGAGAGACAGAGACTCACAGAGAGAGAGAAACAGAGACTCACAGAGAGAGAGAGACAGAGACTCACAGAGAGAGAAACAGAGACTCACAGAGAGAGAGAAACAGAGACTCACAGAGAGAGAGAGACAGAGACTCACAGAGAAAGAGACAGAGACTCACAGAGAGAGACAGAGACTCACAGAGAGAGAGAAACAGAGACACACAGAGAGAGAAACAGAGACACACAGAGAGAGAGACAGAGACTCACAGAGAGAGAGACAGAGACTCACAGAGAGAGAAACAGAGACTCACAGAGAGAGAAACAGAGACTCACAGAGAGAGAGAAACGGAGACTCACAGAGAGAGACACAGAGACTCACAGAGAGAGAGACAGAGACTCACAGAGAGAGAGAAACAGAGACTCACAGAGAGAGAAACCGAGACTCTCAGAGAGAGAGAAACAGAGACTCACAGAGAGAGAGAGACAGAGACACAGAGAGAGAGAGACAGAGACTCACAGAGAGAGAAACCGAGACTCTCAGAGAGAGAGAAACAGAGACTCACAGAGAGAGAGAGACAGAGACACAGAGAGAGAGAGACAGAGACTCACAGAGAGAGAAACAGAGACTCATAGAGAGAGAGAAACAGAGACTCACAGAGTGAGAAACAGAGACTCAGAGAGAGAAACAGAGACTCACCGAGAGAGAGAAACAGAGACTCACAGAGAGAGAGAGACGGAGACTCACAGAGAGAGAGACAGAGACTCACAGAGAGATAAACAGAGTCTTACAGAGAGAGAGAGACAGAGACTCACAGAGAGAGAGAAACAGACACTCACAGAGAGAGAAACAGAGACTCACAGAGAGAGAAACAGAGACTCACAGAGAGAGAGAGACAGAGACTCACAGAGAGAGAGAGACAGAGACTCACAGAGAGAGAGACTGAGACTCACAGAGAGAGCAACAGAGACTCACAGAGAGAGAAACAGAGACTCACAGAGAGAGAGAAACAGAGACTCACAGAGAGAGAGACAGAGACTCACAGAGAGCGAGAAACAGAGACTCACAGAGAGAGAGAAACAGAGACTCACAGAGAGAGAGAAACAGAGACTCACAGAGAGAGAAACAGAGACTCACAGAGAGAGACAGAGACTCACAGAGAGAGAGAAACAGAGACTCACAGAGAGAGAGACAGAGACTCACAGAGAGAGAGACAGAGACTCACAGAGAGAGAGAAACAGAGACTCACAGAGAGAGAAACAGAGACTCACAGAGAGAGAGACAGAGACTCACAGAGAGAGAGAAACAGAGACTCACAGAGAGAGAAACAGAGACTCACAGAGAGAGACAGAGACTCACAGAGAGAGAGAAACAGAGACTCACAGAGAGAGAAACAGAGACACACAGAGAGAGAAACAGAGACTCACAGAGAGAGTGAAACAGAGACTCACAGAGAGAGAGAGAAACAGAGACTCACACAGAGAGAGAGACAGAGACACAGAGAGATAAACAGAGACTTACAGAGAGAGAAACAGAGACTCACAGAGAGAGAGACAGCGTCTCACAGAGAGAGAGAAACAGAGACTCACAGAGAGAGACAGAGACTCACAGAGAGAGAGACAGAGACTCACAGAGAGAGAAACAGAGATTCACAGAGAGAGAAGCAGAGACTCACAGAGAGAGAAAAACAGAGACTCACAGAGAGAGAGACAGAGACTCACAGAGAGAGAGAAACAGAGACACACAAAGAGAGAAACAGAGACTCACAGAGAGAGAGAAACAGAGTCTCACAGAGAGAGAGAAACAGAGACTCACAGAGAGAGAGACAGAGACTCAGAGAGAGAGAAACAGAGACTCACAGAGAGAGAAACAGAGTCTGACAGAGAGAGAGAAACAGAGACTCACAGAGAGAGACAGAGACTCACAGAGAGAGAGACAGAGACTCACAGAGAGAGAAACAGAGACTCACAGAGAGAGAGAAACGGAGAGTCACAGAGAGAGAAACAGAGACTCACAGAGAGAGAGAACCTGAGACTCACAGAGAGAGAAACAGAGACTCACAGGGAGAGAAACAGAGACTCACAGAGAGAGAGACAGAGACTCACAGAGAAAGAGACAGAGACTCACAGAGAGAGAAACAGAGACTCACAGAGAGAGAAACAGAGACTCACAGAGAGAGAGAAACAGAGTCTCACAGAGAGAGAGAAACAGAGACTCACAGAGAGAGAGACAGAGACTCAGAGAGAGAGAGAAACAGAGACTCACAGAGAGAGAAACAGACTCACAGAGAGAGAGAAACAGAGACACACAGAGCGAGAAACAGAGACTCACAGAGAGAGAAACAGAGACTCACAGAGAGAGAGACAGAGACTCACAGAGAGAGAGAAACATAGACTCACAGAGAGAGAAACAGAGACTCACAGAGAGAGAGAAACGGAGACTCACAGAGAGAGAAACAGAGACTTACAGAGAGAGAAACAGACACTCACAGAGAGAGAGAAACACAGACTCACAGAGAGAGAAACAGAGACTCACAGGGAGAGAGAAACAGAGACTGACAGAGAGAGAGAGAAACAGAGACTCACAGAGAGAGAAACAGAGACTCACAGAGATAGAGAGAAACAGAGACTCACAGAGAGAGAGACAGAGACTCACAGAGAGAGAAACAGAGACTCACAGAGAGAGAAACAGAGACTCACAGAGAGAGGAACAGAGACTCACAGAGAGAGAAACAGAGACTCAGAGAGCGACAGACTGAGAGTCACAGAGAGAGAGACAGAGTCTCACAGAGAGAGAGAAACAGAGACTCACAGAGAGAGAAACAGAGACTCACAGAGAGAGAAACAGAGACTCACAGTGAGAGAGAAACAGGGACTCACAGAGAGAGAAACAGAGACTCACAGAGAGAGAAACAGAGACTCACAGAGAGAGAGAAACAGAGACTCACAGAGAGAGAGAAACAGACTCACAGAGAGAGAGACAGAGACTCACAGAGAGAGAAACAGAGACTCAGAGAGCGAGAGACAGAGAGTCACAGAGAGAGAGACAGAGTCTCACAGAGAGAGAGAAACAGAGACTCACAGAGAGAGAAACAGAGACTCACAGAGAGAGAGAAACAGAGACTCACAGAGAGATAAACAGAGACTCACAGAGAGAGAAACAGAGACTCACAGAGAGAGAGAAACAGAGACTCACAGAGAGAGAAACAGAGACTCACAGAGAGAGAAACAGAGTCTCACAGAGAGAGAAACAGAGACTCACAGAGAGAGAGACAGAGACTCACAGGGAGAGAGAAACAGAGTCTCACAGTGAGAGAGTAACAGAGACTCACAGAGAGAGAAACAGAGACTCAGAGAGCGAGAGACAGAGACTCACAGAGAGAGAAACAGAGACTCACAGAGAGAGAGACAGAGACTCACAGAGAGAGAAACAGAGACTCACAGAGAGAGAGACAGAGACTCACAGAGAGAGAAACAGAGACTCACAGAGAGAGAAACAGAGACTCACAGTGAGAGAGACAGAGACTCACAGAGAGAGAGAAACAGAGACTCACAGAGAGAGAGAAACATAGACTCACAGAGAGAGAAACAGAGACTCACAGAGAGAGACAGAGCCTCACAGAGAGAGAAACAGAGACTCACAGACGAGAGAAACAGATACTCACAGAGAGAGAAACAGAGACTCACAGAGAGAGAGAAACAGAGACTCACAGAGAGAGAAACAGACACTCACAGAGAGAGAGAAACAGACACTCACAGAGAGAGAAACAGAGACTCACAGAGAGAGAGAGACAGAGACAAACAGAGAGAGAGAAACAGAGACTCACAGAGAGAGAGACAGGGTCTCACAGAGAGAGAGAAACCGAGACTCACAGAGAGAGAGACAGAGTCTCACAGAGAGAGAGAAACAGAGACTCACAGAGAGAGAGAAACAGAGACTCACAGAGAGAGAGAAACAGAGACTCACAGAGAGAGAGAAACAGAGACTCACAGAGAGAGAGAAACAGAGACTCACAGAGAGAGAGACAGAGACTCACAGAGAGAGAAACAGAGACTCACAGAGAGAGAGAAACAGAGACTCACAGAGAGAGAGACAGAGACTCACAGAGAGAGAGAAACAGAGACACACAGAGAGAGAAACAGAGACTCACAGAGAGAGAGAAACAGAGTCTCACAGTGAGAGAGAAACAAAGACTCACAGAGAGAGAGACAGAGACTCAGAGAGAGAAACAGAGACTCACAGAGAGAGAAACAGAGTCTCACAGAGAGAGAGAAACAGAGACTCACAGAGAGAGAGAGACAGAGACACACAGAGAGAGAAACAGAGAGTCACAGAGAGTGAGAAACAGAGACTCATAGATAGAGAGAAACAGAGACTCAAAGAGAGAGAATCAGAGACTCACAGAGAGAGAGAAACAGAGACTCACAGAGAGAGAGACAAAGAGACTCACAGAGAGAGAAACAGAGACTCACAGAGAGTGAGACAGAGACTCACAGAGAGAGAAACAGAGACTCACTGAGAGAGAGAAACAGAGACTCACAGAGAGAGAGAAACAGAGACTCACAGAGAGAGAAACAGAGACTCACAGAGAGAGAAACAAAGACTCACAGAGAGAGAGACAGAGACTCACAGAGAGAGAGACAGAGACTCACAGAGAGAGAGAAACAGAGACTCACAGAGAGAGAGAAACAGAGACACACAGAGAGAGAAACAGAGACTCACAGAGAGAGAAACAGAGACTCACAGAGAGAGAGAAACAGAGACACAGAGAGAGAGAAACAGAGACTCACAGAGAGAGAAACAGATACTCACAGAGAGAGAGACAGAGACTCACAGAGAGAGAGACAGAGACTCACAGAGAGAGAGAAACAGAGACTCACAGAGAGAGAGAAACAGAGACACACAGAGAGAGAAACAGAGACTCACAGAGAGAGAAACAGAGACTCACAGAGAGAGAGAAACAGAGACACAGAGAGAGAGAAACAGAGACTCACAGAGAGAGAAACAGAGACTCACAGAGAGAGAGACAGAGTCTCACATAGAGAGAGAAACAGAGACTCACAGAGAGAGAGAGACAGAGACTCACAGAGAGAGAGAAACAGAGACTCACAGAGAGAGAGACAGAGACTCACAGAGAGGGAGAAACAGAGACACACAGAGAGAGAAACAGAGACTCGCAGAGAGAGAGAAACAGAGTCTCACAGTGAGAGAGAAACAGAGACTCACAGAGAGAGAGACAGAGACTCAGAGAGAGAGAGAAACAGAGACTCACAGAGAGAGAAACAGTGTCTCACAGAGAGAGAAACAGAGACTCACAGAGAGAGAAACAGAGACTCACAGAGAGAGAAACAGAGACTCACAGAGAGAGAGAAACAGAGACTCACAGAGAGAGAGAAACAGAGACTCACAGAGAGAGAGAAACAGAGACTCACAGAGAGAGAAACAGAGACTCACAGAGAGAGAGAAACAGAGACTCACAGAGAGAGAAACAGAGACTCACAGAGAGAGAGAAACGGAGACTCACAAAGAGAGAGAAACAGAGACTCACAGAGAGAGAGAAACAGAGACTCACAGAGAGAGAGAAACAGAGAGTCACAGAGAGAGAGAAACAGAGACTCAGAGAGAAACAGTGACTCACAGAGAGAGAAACAGAGACTCAGAGAGCGAGAGACAGAGAGTCACAGAGAGAGAGACACAGAGACTCACAGTGTGAGAGAGAAACAGAGACTCACAGAGAGATAAACAGAGACTCACAGAGAGAGAGAGAAACAGAGACTCACAGAGAGAGAAACAGAGACTCAAAGAGAGAGAAACAGAGACTCACAGAGAGAGAGAAACAGAGACTCACAGAGAGAGAGACAGAGACTCACAGAGAGAGAGACACAGACTCACAGAGAGAGAAACAGAGACTCACAGAGAGAGAGAAACATAGACTCACAGAGAGAGAAACAGAGACTCACAGAGAGAGAGAAACAGAGTCTCACAGAGAGAGAGAAACAGAGACTCCCAGATAGAGAGACAGAGACTCACACAGAGAGAGAAACAGAGACTCACAGAGAGAGACAGAGACTCACAGAGAGAGAGAAACAGAGACTCACAGAGAGAGAGAAACAGGGACTCACAGAGAGAGAAACAGAGACTCACAGAGAGAGAAACAGAGACTCACATAGAGAGAAACAGAGACTCACAGAGAGAGAAACAGAGACTCACAGAGAGAGAAACAGAGACTCACAGAGAGAGAGAAACAGAGACTCACAGAGAGAGAGAAACAGAGACTCACAGAGAGAGAGAAACAGAGACTCACAGAGAGAGATAGACAGAGACACACACAGAGAGAAACAGAGACTCACAGAGAGAGAGAAACAGAGACTCACAGAGAGAGAAACAGAGACTCACAGAGAGAGAGAAACGGAGACTCACAAAGAGAGAGAAACAGAGTCTCACAGTGAGAGAGAAACAGAGACTCACAGAGAGAGAGAAACAGGGACTCACAGAGAGAGAAACAGAGACTCACAGAGAGAGAAACAGAGACTCACATAGAGAGAAACAGAGACTCACAGAGAGAGAGAAACAGAGTCTCACAGTGAGAGAGAAACAGAGACTCACAGAGAGAGAGACAGAGACTCAGAGAGAGAGAGAAACAGAGACACAGAGAGAGAAACAGAGTCTCACAGAGATAGAGACTGAGACTCACAGAGAGAGAGAAACAGAGACACACAGAGAGAGAAACAGAGACTCACAGAGAGAGAGACTAAGACTCACAGAGAGAGAGAAACAGAGACTCACAGAGAGAAGACAGAGACTCACAGAGAGAGAGACAGAGACTCACAGAGAGAGAAACAGAGACTCACAGAGAGAGAGAGAAACAGAGACTCACAGAGATAGAGACAGAGACTCACAGAGAGAGAAACAGAGACTCACAGAGAGAGAGAAACAGAGACTCACAGAGAGAGAGACAGAGACTCAGAGAGAGAGAGAAACAGAGACTCACAGAGAGAGAAACAGACTCACAGAGAGAGAGAAACAGAGACTCACAGAGAGAGAAACAGAGGCTCAGAGAGAGAGAAACTGAAACTGAGAGAGAAACAGAGACTCACAGAGAGAGAAACAGAGACTCACAGAGAGAGAGAAACAGAGACTCACAGAGAGAGAGAAACAGAGACTCACAGAGAGAGAAACAGAGACTCACAGAGAGAGAGAAACAGAGACTCACAGAGAGAGAAACAGACTCTCACAGAGAGAGAGACAGAGACTCACAGAGAGAGAGAAACAGAGACTCACAGAGAGAGAAACAGAGACTCACAGAGAGAGAGACAGAGACTCACAGAGAGAGAAACACAGACTCACAGAGAGAGAAACAGAGACTCACAGAGAGAGAGAAACAGAGACTCACAGAGAGAGAAACAGAGACTCACAGAGAGAGAGAGACAGAGACTCACAGAGATAGAGAGACAGAGACTCACAGAGAGAGAAACAGAGGCTCACAGAGAGAGAGAAACAGAGACTCACAGAGAGAGAGAAACAGAGACGCACAGAGAGAGAGAAACAGAGACTCACAGAGAGAGAGAAACATAGACTCACAGAGAGAGAGACACAGACTCACAGAGAGAGAAACAGAGACTCACAGAGAGAGAAACAGAGACTCACAGAGAGAGAGAAACAGAGACACACAGAGAGAGAGAGACAGAGACTCACAGAGAGAGAAACAGAGACTCACAGAGAGAGAGAAACAGAGACTCACAGAGAGAGAGAAACAGAGACTCACAGAGAGAGAGACAGAGACTCACAGAGAGAGAAACAGAGACTCACAGAGAGAGAAACAGAGACTCACAGAGAGAGAGAAACAGAGACTCCCAGAGAGAGAGACAGAGACTCACAGAGAGAGAAACAGAGACTCACAGAGAGAGAAACAGAGACTCTCAGAGAGAGAAACAGAGACTCACAGAGAGAGAGAAACAGAGACTCCCAGAGAGAGAGACAGAGACTCACAGAGAGAGAAACAGAGACTCATAGAGAGAGATAAACAGAGACTCACAGAGAGAGAGAAGCAGAGACTCACAGAGAGAGAAACAGAGACTCACAGAGAGAGAGACAGAGATTCACAGAGAGAGAAACAGAGACTCACAGTGAGAGAAACAGAGACTCACAGAGAGAGAGAAACAGAGACTCACAGAGAGAGAAACAGAGACTCACAGAGAGAGAGAAACAGAGACTCACAGAGAGAGAAACAGAGACTCACAGAGAGAGAAACAGAGAAACACAGAGAGAGAGAGACAGAGACTCACAGAGAGAGAGAAACAGAGACACACAGAGAGAGAAACAGAGACTCAAAGAGAGAGAAACAGAGACTCACAGAGAGAGAGAGAGAGACTCACAGAGAGAGAGAAACAGTGACTCACAGAGAGAGAGAAACAGAGACTCACAGAGAGTGAAACAGAGACTCACAGAGAGAGAAACAGAGACTCACAGAGAGAGAGACAGAGATTCACAGAGAGAGAAACAGAGACTCACAGTGAGAGAAACAGAGACTCACAGAGAGAGAGAAACAGAGACTCACGGAGAGAGAAACAGAGACTCACAGAGAGAGAAACAGAGACACACAGAGAGAGAAACAGAGACTCACGGAGAGAGAGAAACAGAGACACACAGAGAGAGAAACAGAGACTCACAGAGAGAGAAACAGAGACTCACAGAGAGAGAGAAACAGAGACTCACAGAGAGAGAAACAGAGAATCACAGAGAGAGAAACAGAGACTCAAAGAGAGAGAGAGAAACAGAGACTCACAGAGAGAGAAACAGAGACTCACAGAGAGAGAGAAACAGAGACTCACAGAGAGAGAGAAACAGAGACTCTCAGAGAGAGAGAGACAGAGACTCACAGAGAGAGAAACAGAGACTCACAGAGAGAGAAACAGAGACTCACAGAGAGAGAGAGACAGAGACTCACAGAGAGAGAAACAGAAACTCACAGAGAGAGAAACAGAGACACACGGAGAGAGAGAGAAACAGAGACTCACAGAGAGAGAGACAGAGACTCACAGAGAGAGAGACAGAGACTCACAGAGAGAGAAACAGAGACTCACAGAGAGAGAAACAGAGACTCACAGAGAGAGAGAGAAACGGAGACTCACAGAGAGAGAAACAGAGACTCACAGAGAGAGAAACAGAGACTCTCAGAGAGAGAGAAACAGAGACTCACAGAGAGAGAGAGACAGAGACACAGAGAGAGAGAAACAGAGACTCAGAGAGAGAAACAGAGACTCACCGAGAGAGAGAAACAGAGACTCACAGAGAGAGAGAGACGGAGACTCACAGAGAGAGAGACAGAGACTCACAGAGAGAAAAACAGAGTCTTACAGAGAGAGAGACAGAGACTCACAGAGAGAGAGAAACAGACACTCACAGAGAGAGAAACAGAGACTCACAGAGAGAGAAACAGAGACTCACCGAGAGAGAGAAACAGAGACTCACAGAGAGAGAGAGACAGAGACTCACAGAGAGAGAGAGACAGAGACTCACAGAGAGAGCGACTGAGACTCACAGAGAGAGCAACAGAGACCCACAGAGAGAGAAACAGAGACTCACAGAGAGAGAGAAACAGAGACTCACAGAGAGAGAAACAGAGACTCACAGAGAGAGAGACAGAGACTCACAGAGAGAGAGAAACAGAGACTCACAGAGAGAGAGAAACAGAGACTCACAGAGAGAGAGAAACAGAGACTCACAGAAGAGAAACAGAGACTCACAGAGAGAGACAGAGACTCACAGAGAGAGAGAAACTGAGACTCACAGAGAGAGAGACAGAGACTCACAGAGAGAGAAACAGAGACACACAGAGAGAGAGACAGAGACTCACAGAGAGAGACAGAGACTCACAGAGAGAGAAACAGAGACTCACAGAGAGAGAGAAACAGAGACTCACAGAGAGAGAGACAGAGACTCACAGAGAGAGAGACAGAGACTCACAGAGAGAGAGAAACAGAGACTCACAGAGAGAGAGAGACAGAGACTCACAGAGAGAGAGAAACAGAGACTCACAGAGAGAGAGAGACAGAGACTCACAGAGAGAGAAACAGAGACTCACAGAGAGAGAGAAACAGAGACTCACAGAGAGAGAGAGACAGAGACTCACAGAGAAAGAGACAGAGACTCACAGCTAGAGACAGAGACTCACAGAGAGAGAGAAACAGAGACACACAGAGAGAGAAACAGAGACACACAGAGAGAGAGACAGAGACTCACAGAGAGAGAGACAGAGACTCACAGAGAGAGAAACAGAGACTCACAGAGAGAGAAACAGAGACTCACAGAGAGAGAGAAACGGAGACTCACAGAGAGAGACACAGAGACTCACAGAGAGAGAGACAGAGACTCACAGAGAGAGAGAAACAGAGACTCACAGAGAGAGAAACCGAGACTCTCAGAGAGAGAGAAACAGAGACTCACAGAGAGAGAGAGACAGAGACACAGAGAGAGAGAGACAGAGACTCACAGAGAGAGAAACCGAGACTCTCAGAGAGAGAGAAACAGAGACTCACAGAGAGAGAGAGACAGAGACACAGAGAGAGAGAGACAGAGACTCACAGAGAGAGAAACAGAGACTCATAGAGAGAGAGAAACAGAGACTCACAGAGAGAGAAACAGAGACTCAGAGAGAGAAACAGAGACTCACCGAGAGAGAGAAACAGAGACTCACAGAGAGAGAGAGACGGAGACTCACAGAGAGAGAGACAGAGACTCACAGAGAGATAAACAGAGTCTTACAGAGAGAGAGAGACAGAGACTCACAGAGAGAGAGAAACAGACACTCACAGAGAGAGAAACAGAGACTCACAGAGAGAGAAACAGAGACTCACAGAGAGAGAGAGACAGAGACTCACAGAGAGAGAGAGACAGAGACTCACAGAGAGAGAGACTGAGACTCACAGAGAGAGCAACAGAGACTCACAGAGAGAGAAACAGAGACTCACAGACAGAGAGAAACAGAGACTCACAGAGAGAGAGACAGAGACTCACAGAGAGCGAGAAACAGAGACTCACAGAGAGAGAGAAACAGAGACTCACAGAGAGAGAGAAACAGAGACTCACAGAGAGAGAAACAGAGACTCACAGAGAGAGACAGAGACTCACAGAGAGAGAGAAACAGAGACTCACAGAGAGAGAGACAGAGACTCACAGAGAGAGAGACAGAGACTCACAGAGAGAGAGAAACAGAGACTCACAGAGAGAGAAACAGAGACTCACAGAGAGAGAGACAGAGACTCACAGAGAGAGAGAAACAGAGACTCACAGAGAGAGAAACAGAGACACACAGAGAGAGAAACAGAGACTCACAGAGAGAGTGAAACAGAGACTCACAGAGAGAGAGAGAAACAGAGACTCACACAGAGAGAGAGACAGAGACACAGAGAGATAAACAGAGACTTACAGAGAGAGAAACAGAGACTCACAGAGAGAGAGACAGCGTCTCACAGAGAGAGAGAAACAGAGACTCACAGAGAGAGACAGAGACTCACAGAGAGAGAGACAGAGACTCACAGAGAGAGAAACAGAGATTCACAGAGAGAGAAGCAGAGACTCAGAGAGAGAGAAAAACAGAGACTCACAGAGAGAGAGACAGAGACTCACAGAGAGAGAGAAACAGAGACACACAAAGAGAGAAACAGAGACTCACAGAGAGAGAGAAACAGAGTCTCACAGAGAGAGAGAAACAGAGACTCACAGAGAGAGAGACAGAGACTCAGAGAGAGAGAAACAGAGACTCACAGAGAGAGAAACAGAGTCTGACAGAGAGAGAGAAACAGAGACTCACAGAGAGAGACAGAGACTCACAGAGAGAGAGACAGAGACTCACAGAGAGAGAAACAGAGACTCACAGAGAGAGAGAAACAGAGACTCACAGAGAGAGAAACAGAGACTCACAGAGAGAGAGAAACAGAGACTCACAGAGAGAGAAACAGAGACTCACAGAGAGAGAAACAGAGACTCACAGAGAGAGAGAAACAGAGACTCACAGAGAGAGAAACAGAGACTCACAGAGAGAGAAACAGAGACTCACAGAGAGAGAGAACCTGAGACTCACAGAGAGAGAAACAGAGACTCACAGGGAGAGAAACAGAGACTCACAGAGAGAGAGACAGAGACTCACAGAGAAAGAGACAGAGACTCACAGAGAGAGAAACAGAGACTCACAGAGAGAGAAACAGAGACTCACAGAGAGAGAGAAACAGAGTCTCACAGAGAGAGAGAAACAGAGACTCACAGAGAGAGAGACAGAGACTCAGAGAGAGAGAGAAACAGAGACTCACAGAGAGAGAAACAGACTCACAGAGAGAGAGAAACAGAGACACACAGAGCGAGAAACAGAGACTCACAGAGAGAGAAACAGAGACTCACAGAGAGAGAGACAGAGACTCACAGAGAGAGAGAAACATAGACTCACAGAGAGAGAAACAGAGACTCACAGAGAGAGAGAAACGGAGACTCACAGAGAGAGAAACAGAGACTTACAGAGAGAGAAACAGAGACTCACAGAGAGAGAGAAACATAGACTCACAGAGAGAGAAACAGAGACTCACAGGGAGAGAGAAACAGAGACTGACAGAGAGAGAGAGAAACAGAGACTCACAGAGAGAGAAACAGAGACTCACAGAGATAGAGAGAAACAGAGACTCACAGAGAGAGAGACAGAGACTCACAGAGAGAGAAACAGAGACTCACAGAGAGAGAAACAGAGACTCACAGAGAGAGGAACAGAGACTCACAGAGAGAGAAACAGAGACTCAGAGAGCGACAGACAGAGAGTCACAGAGAGAGAGACAGAGTCTCACAGAGAGAGAGAAACAGAGACTCACAGAGAGAGAAACAGAGACTCACAGAGAGAGAAACAGAGACTCACAGTGAGAGAGAAACAGGGACTCACAGAGAGAGAAACAGAGACTCACAGAGAGAGAAACAGAGACTCACAGAGAGAGAGAAACAGAGACTCACAGAGAGAGAGAAACAGACTCACAGAGAGAGAGACAGAGACTCACAGAGAGAGAAACAGAGACTCAGAGAGCGAGAGACAGAGAGTCACAGAGAGAGAGACAGAGTCTCACAGAGAGAGAGAAACAGAGACTCACCGAGAGAGAAACAGAGACTCACAGAGAGAGAGAAACAGAGACTCACAGAGAGATAAACAGAGACTCACAGAGAGAGAAACAGAGACTCACAGAGAGAGAGAAACAGAGACTCACAGAGAGAGAAACAAAGACTCACAGAGAGAGAAACAGAGTCTCACAGAGAGAGAAACAGAGACTCACAGAGAGAGAGACAGAGACTCACAGGGAGAGAGAAACAGAGTCTCACAGTGAGAGAGTAACAGAGACTCACAGAGAGAGAAACAGAGACTCAGAGAGCGAGAGACAGAGACTCACAGAGAGAGAAACAGAGACTCACAGAGAGAGAGACAGAGACTCACAGAGAGAGAAACAGAGACTCACAGAGAGAGAGACAGAGACTCACAGAGAGAGAAACAGAGACTCACAGAGAGAGAAACAGAGACTCACAGTGAGAGAGACAGAGACTCACAGAGAGAGAGAAACAGAGACTCACAGAGAGAGAGAAACATAGACTCACAGAGAGAGAAACAGAGACTCACAGAGAGAGACAGAGCCTCACAGAGAGAGAAACAGAGACTCACAGACGAGAGAAACAGATACTCACAGAGAGAGAAACAGAGACTCACAGAGAGAGAGAAACAGAGACTCACAGAGAGAGAAACAGACACTCACAGAGAGAGAGAAACAGACACTCACAGAGAGAGAAACAGAGACTCACAGAGAGAGAGAGACAGAGACACACAGAGAGAGAGAAACAGAGACTCACAGAGAGAGAGACAGGGTCTCACAGAGAGAGAGAAACCGAGACTCACAGAGAGAGAGACAGAGTCTCACAGAGAGAGAAACAGAGACTCACAATGAGAGAGAAACAGAGACTCACAGAGAGAGAGAAACAGAGACTCACAGAGAGAGAGAAACAGAGACTCACAGAGAGAGAGAAACAGAGACTCACAGAGAGAGAGACAGAGACTCACAGAGAGAGAAACAGAGACTCACAGAGAGAGAGAAACAGAGACTCACAGAGAGAGAGACAGAGACTCACAGAGAGAGAGAAACAGAGACACACAGAGAGAGAAACAGAGACTCACAGAGAGAGAGAAACAGAGTCTCACAGTGAGAGAGAAACAAAGACTCACAGAGAGAGAGACAGAGACTCAGAGAGAGAAACAGAGACTCACAGAGAGAGAAACAGAGTCTCACAGAGAGAGAGAAACAGAGACTCACAGAGAGAGAGAGACAGAGACACACAGAGAGAGAAACAGAGAGTCACAGAGAGTGAGAAACAGAGACTCATAGATAGAGAGAAACAGAGACTCAAAGAGAGAGAATCAGAGACTCACAGAGAGAGAGAAACAGAGACTCACAGAGAGAGAGACAAAGAGACTCACAGAGAGAGAAACAGAGACTCACAGAGAGTGAGACAGAGACTCACAGAGAGAGAAACAGAGACTCACTGAGAGAGAGAAACAGAGACTCACAGAGAGAGAGAAACAGAGACTCACAGAGAGAGAAACAGAGACTCACAGAGAGAGAAACAAAGACTCACAGAGAGAGAGACAGAGACTCACAGAGAGAGAGACAGAGACTCACAGAGAGAGAGAAACAGAGACTCACAGAGAGAGAGAAACAGAGACACACAGAGAGAGAAACAGAGACTCACAGAGAGAGAAACAGAGACTCACAGAGAGAGAGAAACAGAGACACAGAGAGAGAGAAACAGAGACTCACAGAGAGAGAAACAGATACTCACAGAGAGAGAGACAGAGACTCACAGAGAGAGAGACAGAGACTCACAGAGAGAGAGAAACAGAGACTCACAGAGAGAGAGAAACAGAGACACACAGAGAGAGAAACAGAGACTCACAGAGAGAGAAACAGAGACTCACAGAGAGAGAGAAACAGAGACACAGAGAGAGAGAAACAGAGACTCACAGAGAGAGAAACAGAGACTCACAGAGAGAGAGACAGAGTCTCACATAGAGAGAGAAACAGAGACTCACAGAGAGAGAGAGACAGAGACTCACAGAGAGAGAGAAACAGAGACTCACAGAGAGAGAGACAGAGACTCACAGAGAGGGAGAAACAGAGACACACAGAGAGAGAAACAGAGACTCGCAGAGAGAGAGAAACAGAGTCTCACAGTGAGAGAGAAACAGAGACTCACAGAGAGAGAGACAGAGACTCAGAGAGAGAGAGAAACAGAGACTCACAGAGAGAGAAACAGTGTCTCACAGAGAGAGAAACAGAGACTCACAGAGAGAGAAACAGAGACTCAGAGAGAGAAACAGAGACTCACAGAGAGAGAGAAACAGAGACTCACAGAGAGAGAGAAACAGAGACTCACAGAGAAAGAAACAGAGACTCACAGAGAGAGAGAAACAGAGACTCACAGAGAGAGAAACAGAGACTCACAGAGAGAGAGAAACGGAGACTCACAAAGAGAGAGAAACAGAGACTCACAGAGAGAGAGAAACAGAGACTCACAGAGAGAGAGAAACAGAGAGTCACAGAGAGAGAGAAACAGAGACTCAGAGAGAAACAGTGACTCACAGAGAGAGAAACAGAGACTCAGAGAGCGAGAGACAGAGAGTCACAGAGAGAGAGACACAGAGACTCACAGTGTGAGAGAGAAACAGAGACTCACAGAGAGAGAAACAGAGACTCACAGAGAGAGAGAGAAACAGAGACTCACAGAGAGAGAAACAGAGACTCAAAGAGAGAGAAACAGAGACTCACAGAGAGAGAGAAACAGAGACTCACAGAGAGAGAGACAGAGACTCACAGAGAGAGAGACACAGACTCACAGAGAGAGAAACAGAGACTCACAGAGAGAGAGAAACATAGACTCACAGAGAGAGAAACAGAGACTCACAGAGAGAGAGAAACAGAGTCTCACAGAGAGAGAGAAACAGAGACTCCCAGATAGAGAGACAGAGACTCACACAGAGAGAGAAACAGAGACTCACAGAGAGAGACAGAGACTCACAGAGAGAGAGAAACAGAGACTCACAGAGAGAGAGAAACAGGGACTCACAGAGAGAGAAACAGAGACTCACAGAGAGAGAAACAGAGACTCACATAGAGAGAAACAGAGACTCACAGAGAGAGAAACAGAGACTCACAGAGAGAGAAACAGAGACTCACAGAGAGAGAGAAACAGAGACTCACAGAGAGAGAGAAACAGAGACTCACAGAGAGAGAGAAACAGAGACTCACAGAGAGAGATAGACAGAGACACACAGAGAGAGAAACAGAGACTCACAGAGAGAGAGAAACAGAGACTCACAGAGAGAGAAACAGAGACTCACAGAGAGAGAGAAACGGAGACTCACAAAGAGAGAGAAACAGAGTCTCACAGTGAGAGAGAAACAGAGACTCACAGAGAGAGAGAAACAGGGACTCACAGAGAGAGAAACAGAGACTCACAGAGAGAGAAACAGAGACTCACATAGAGAGAAACAGAGACTCACAGAGAGAGAGAAACAGAGTCTCACAGTGAGAGAGAAACAGAGACTCACAGAGAGAGAGACAGAGACTCAGAGAGAGAGAGAAACAGAGACACAGAGAGAGAAACAGAGTCTCACAGAGATAGAGACTGAGACTCACAGAGAGAGAGAAACAGAGACACACAGAGAGAGAAACAGAGACTCACAGAGAGAGAGACTGAGACTCACAGAGAGAGAGAAACAGAGACTCACAGAGAGAAGACAGAGACTCACAGAGAGAGAGAGAAACAGAGACTCACAGAGATAGAGACAGAGACTCACAGAGAGAGAAACAGAGACTCACAGAGAGAGAGAAACAGAGACTCACAGAGAGAGAGACAGAGACTCAGAGAGAGAGAGAAACAGAGACTCACAGAGAGAGAAACAGACTCACAGAGAGAGAGAAACAGAGACTCACAGAGAGAGAAACAGAGACTCACTGAGAGAGAAACAGAGGCTCAGAGAGAGAGAGACAGAGACTCACAGAGAGAGAAACAGAGACTCACAGAGAGAGAAACAGAGACTCTCAGAGAGAGAGAAACAGAGACTCACAGAGAGAGAGAAACAGAGACTCACAGAGAGAGAAACAGAGACTCACAGAGAGAGAGAAACAGAGACTCACAGAGAGAGAAACAGAGACTCACAGAGAGAGAGAAACAGAGACTCACAGAGAGAGAAACAGACTCTCACAGAGAGAGAGACAGAGACTCACAGAGAGAGAGAAACAGAGACTCACAGAGAGAGAAACAGAGACTCACAGAGAGAGAGACAGAGACTCACAGAGAGAGAAACACAGACTCACAGAGAGAGAAACAGAGACTCACAGAGAGAGAGAAACAGAGACTCACAGAGAGAGAAACAGAGACTCACAGAGAGAGAGAGACAGAGACTCACAGAGATAGAGAGACAGAGACTCACAGAGAGAGAAACAGAGGCTCACAGAGAGAGAGAAACAGAGACTCACAGAGAGAGAGAAACAGAGACGCACAGAGAGAGAGAAACAGAGACTCACAGAGAGAGAGAAACATAGACTCACAGAGAGAGAGACACAGACTCACAGAGAGAGAAACAGAGACTCACAGAGAGAGAAACAGAGACTCACAGAGAGAGAGAAACAGAGACACACAGAGAGAGAGAGACAGAGACTCACAGAGAGAGAAACAGAGACTCACAGAGAGAGAGAAACAGAGACTCACAGAGAGAGAGAAACAGAGACTCACAGAGAGAGAGACAGAGACTCACAGAGAGAGAAACAGAGACTCACAGAGAGAGAAACAGAGACTCACAGAGAGAGAGAAACAGAGACTCCCAGAGAGAGAGACAGAGACTCACAGAGAGAGAAACAGAGACTCACAGAGAGAGAAACAGAGACTCTCAGAGAGAGAAACAGAGACTCACAGAGAGAGAGAAACAGAGACTCCCAGAGAGAGAGACAGAGACTCACAGAGAGAGAAACAGAGACTCACAGAGAGAGAAACAAAGACTCACAGACTCGCTCCCTCACTACTGACCCTCTCACAGTGCGACTCTCCCTGAGCACTGACCCTCCGACCGTCCGGCTCTCCATCTGCACTGACCCTCTGACAGTGCGGCTCTCCCTCAGTACTGACCCTCCGACAGTGTGGCTCTCCCTCAGCACTGACCCTCCGACAGTGCGGCTCTCCCTCAGTACTGACCCTCTGACAGTGCGGATCTCCCTCAGTACTGACTCTCTGACAGTGCGTCTCTCCCTCAGTACTGACCCTCCGACAGTGCGGCGCTCCCTCAGTACTGACACTCCGACAGTGCGGCTCTCCCTCAGTACTGACCCTCTGACAGTGTGGCTCTCCCTCAGTACTGACCCTCCGACAGTGCGGCACTCCCTCAGCACTGACCCTCCGACAGTGCGGCTCTCCCTCAGTACTGACCCTCCGACAGTGCGGCTCTCCCTCTGCCCTGACCCTCTGACAGTGCAGCGCTCCCTCAGTACTTACCCTCCGACAGTGCGGCACTCCCTCAGCACTGACCCTCCGACAGTGAGGCTCTCCCTCAGTACTGACCCTCCGGCAGTGCGGCGCTCTTTCAGTACTGACCCTCCGACAGTGCGGCGCTCCCTCAGCACTGACCCTCCCACAGTGCATCTCTCCCTCAGCACTGACCCTCTGACAGTGCAGCGCTCCCTCAGTACTTAACAACCGACTCTGCGGCTCCCCCTCAGTAGTGACCTTCCGACAGTGTGGCACTCCTTCAGCACGGACCATCCGACAGTGTGGCACTCCTACAGCGCTGACCCTTCGACAGTACGACTCTCCCTCTCTACTGCCACTCCGACAGTGCGGCACTCCCTCAGTACGGACAATCTGAAAGTGTGGCTCTCCCTCAGCACTGACCCTCCGACAGTGCGGCACTCCCTCAGTACTGACCCACAGACAGTGTGGAGTTCCCTCTGTCCCTACCCTCCGACAGTGCGGCACTCCCTCAGTACTGACCCTCCAACAGTGCAGCACTCCCTCAGCACTGACACTGTGACAGTGCAGCACTCCCTCAGCACTGACCCTACGACAGTGCAGCACTCCCTCTGCACTGACCCTTTGACAGTGAGGCTCTCCCACAGTACTGACCTTCCGACAGCGCCACACTCCCTCAGTACTTACCCTCCGACAGTCCGGCTCTCCCTCAGTACTGATGTTCTGACAGTGCGGCACTCCCTCAGTACTGACCCTCCGACAGTCCGGCTCTCCCTCAGTACTGATGCTCTCATAGTGCGGCGCTCCCTCAGTACTGACACTACGACAGTGCGGCACTCCCTCAGTACTGACCCACTGACAGTGCAGCTCTCCCTCAGTACTGACACTACAAAAGTGCGGCTTTCCCTCAGTAATGAACCACTGACAGTGCGCCGCTCCCTCAGTACTGACCCTCTAACAGTGCAGCTCTCCCTCAGTACTGACCCTCCGACAGTGCAGCACTCCCTCAGTACTGACCTTCCGACAGTGCGACTCTCCCTCAGTACTGACCCTCCGACAGTGCAGCTCTCCCTCAGTAATGACCCTCCGACAGTGCGGCTCTCTCTCAGTAATGACCCTCCGACAGTCCGGCTCTCCCTCAGTACTGACCCTCCAACAGTGCGGCACTCCCTCAGTACTGACCCTCTGATAGTGCGGGACTCCCTTAGCACTGACCCTCTGACAGTGAGGCACTCCCTCAGTACTGTCACTACGACAGTGCGGCTCTACCTCAGTACTGACCCTCCGACAGTGCGGCACTCCCTCGGTACTGACCCTCTGACAGTGCCGTTCTCCCTCAGTACTGACCCTCCGACAGTGCGGCACTCCCTCAGTACTGACCCTCTGACAGTGCGGGACTCCCTCAGCACTGACGCTCTGACCGTAACCGCTGCTTTGCTGTGTGTACATCCCTCCTCCTCTAACTAACAACTTGTCCCCATACAGATGAAGATGGTGAGTGTCCTGACTCCTACCGAGCGAAGAGGATCTGTGCCCACAACTCGAGTGAATCTTGTCAGGGGGATGAGGACTGCAGTTCATGGAAGCAGTGCTGTGATCTGGGCTGTGGGAAGAAATGTGTCTACTCCAACTGGCACAGTAAGGACGATCCCAAAATCATCCTCCCCAACGTGGTTTAACTGGGCTGGCTCAGGCCAAGGGCATCGGGCAGCTGCACTGCCCGAGGGGCAGCTTCTGTCTAAAGGACCAGTGATAGGATATAGATCCCTGGGTATGACAGAATACCAGGATCCAGGGCCCTGAATCTGTTTGGTCACATGATCCATTGTCCTGTGTCTGCCAGGTCACATGATCCAAGGCTCTGTGTCTGCTTGGTCACATGATCCAGGGCCCTGTGTCCGCTTGGTCACAGGATCCTGGGCCCTGTGTCTGCTTGGTCACAGGATCCTGGGCCCTGTGTCTGCTTGGTCACAGGATCCTGGGCCCTGTGTCTGCTTGGTCACATGATCCAGGGCCCTGTGCCTGCTTGGTCACAGTATCCAGGGCCCTGTGTCTGCTTGGTCACAGAATCCAGTGTCCTGTGTCTGTTTGGTCACAGGATCCAGGGCCCTGTGTCTGCTTGGTCACAGGATCAAGTGCTCTGTGTCTGCTTGGTCACAGGATCCAGGGCCCTGTGTCTGTTTGGTCACAGGATCCAGGGCCCTGTGTCTGCTTGGTCACAGTATCCATTGCTCTGTGTCTGCTTGGTCACAGGATCCAGGGCCCTGTGTCTGATCTGTCACTTGATCCATTGCACTGTGTCTCTTTGGTCACATGATCGATTACCCTGTGTCTCTTTGGTCACATGATCAATTACCCTGCGTCTGTTTGGTCACATGATCCACTGTCCTGTGTCTCTTTGGTCACATGATCCATTGTCCTGTGTCTGTTTGGTCACATGATCCATTCCCATGTGCCTGTTGAGCCACATGTTTCAGGGCCCTGTGCCTGATAGGCCACAAGATACAATCTCCAGTGTCCGGTCACATATTTCAGCCTCCTGGCTCTGATTTGTCACCTTCTCCATTATCCCAGACAACCCCCCTACACGCCCACTTATCCTGTACCCCTCCCCCACCAAGAGCCACTCCCATTCACACCTGTTCCCCGTCTACCAGCTGCTCTGCACAGCCCCCAGTGCTGGACCTGAGCCCTTCCCATCCCTCTCTCCCTCTCCAATGAGGAGGGTGGTGGGCTGAAGGGTAAGGGGTAAATCCCACCCACCCTGTCAGGAGGGGGTAAGGGAGGCAGTGAGTGGAGATCCTCCCACAGCCTCACCTCCGCCCACCTTCAGGATGGAAGAGTGCACATTGGGAATTGCTCACCCCGCTCCCGCCCGACCCCTGACCCCCGTGGTCACCCCCCTGCCTGGTGACCCCCATTGGCTCCAAGGTTGGCGTCTGGGCCTTCAGCTGACTGAGCCCCCAATGTCCCAAATTCTCTCCTTAATGCAAACCCCCCCCCCACCAACTCCTCCACAACCATCCCCCCTGCACCCATCGCTGCAACCACTACTCCCCCCCTACAATGCTCCCCACCACCCTCCACATCTCCCTCCTTCTTTCAGACCCTCCTCACAAACCGAGCTCCACCAACCCAACGTCCAGAATCCTGTCCCGAAAATATCACCTCCGAACTCCCACTCTCAGGCATGGCCAGTGAGGATCCAGGGCTCTGTGTCTGCTTGGTCACAGGATCCAGTGCCCTGTGTCTGCTTGGTTACAGGATCCAGGGCTCTGTGTCTGCTTGGTCACAGGATACAGGGCTCTGTGTCTGCTTGGTCACAGGATCCAGGGCCCTGTATCTGCTTGGTCACAGGATCCAACGCTCTGTGTCTGCTTGGTCACAGGATCCAGGGCTCTGTGTCTGCTTGGTCACAGGATCCAGGGCTCTCGTCTCCTTTGTCACAGGATCCAACGCTCTGTGTCTGCTTGGACACAGTATCCAGGGTCCTGTGTCTGTTTGGTCACATGATCCATTACCCTGTGTCTGCTTGGTTACAGGATCCAGGACCCTGTGTCTGCTTGGTGACAGGATCCAGGGCCCTGTGTCTGCTTGGTTACAGGATCCAGGGCCCTGTGTCTGCTTGGTCACAGGATCCAGGGCTCTCGTCTCCTTGGTCACAGGATCCAGGGCTCTGTGTCTCCTTGGTCACAGGATCCAGGGCTCTGTGTCTCCTTGGTCACAGTATCCAGGGCCCTGTGTCTGCTTGGTCAAAGTATCCAGGGCCCTGTGTCTCCTTCGTCACAGGATGCAGGGCTCTGTGTCTCCTTGGTCACAGTATCCAGGGCCCTGTGTCTGCTTGGTCACAGTATCCAGGGCCCTGTTTCTGCTTGGTCACAGGATCCAGGGCCCTGTGTCTCCTTGGTCAGAGGATCCAGGGCTCTGTATCTGCTAGGTCACAGGATCCAGGGCTCTGTGTCTGCCTTGTCACAGGATCCAGGGCCCTGTGTTTGGCTGGTCACAGGATCCAGGGACCTGTGTTTGCTTGGTCACAGGATCCAGGGCCCGTTGTTTGCCTGGTCACAGGATCCAGGGCCCTGTATCTGCTTGGTCACAGGATCCTGGGCCCTGTGTCGGCTTGGTCACAGGATCCAGGGCCCTGTGTCTGCTTGTTCACGGGATCCAGAGCCCTGTGTGTGCTTGGTCACAGGATCCAGGCCCCTGTATCTGCTTGGTCACAGGATCCAGGGCCCTGTGTCAGCTTGGTCACAGGATCCAGGGCCCTGTGTCGGCTTGATGACAGGATCCAGGGCCCTGTGTCTGCTTGGTCACAGGATCCAGGGCCCTGTATCTGCTTGGTCACAGGATCCAGGCCCCTGTATCTGCTTGGTCACAGGATCCAGGGCCCTGTGTCTGCTAGGTCACAGGATCCAGGGCCCTGTATCTGCTTGGTCACAGGAGCCAGGCCCTTGTATCTGCTTGGTCACAGGATCCAGGGCCCTGTGTCGGCTTGGTCACAGGTTCCAGGGTTCTGTCTCTGCTTGGTCACAGGATCCAGGGCCCTGTGTCGGCTTGGTCACAGGATCCAGGGTCCTGTATCTGCTTGGTCACAGGATCCAGGGCCTTGTGTGTGCTTTGTCACAGGATCCAGGGCCCTGTATCTGCTTGGTCACAGGATCCAGGGCCCTGTGTCGGCTTGGTCACAGGATCCAGGGCCCTGTGTCGGCTTGGTAACAGGATCCAGGGCCCTGTATCTGCTTGGTCACAGGATCCAGGGCTCTGTATCTGCTTGGTTGCAGGATGCAGTGCCCTGTATCTGCTTGGTCACAGGATCCAGGGCCCTGTATCTGCTTGGTCACAGTATCCAGGCCCCTGTATCTGCTTGGTCACATGACCCAGTGCTCTGTATCTGCTTGGTCACAGGATCCATGGCCCTGTATCTGCTTGGTCACAGGATTCAGGGCCCTGTGTCTGCTTGGTCACAGGATCCAGGGCCCTTTGTTTGCCTGGTCACAGTATCCAGGGCCCTTTGTTTGCCTGGTCACAGGATCCAGGGCCCTGTGTCTGCTTGGTCACAGGATCCTGGAACCTGTGTCCGCTTGGTCACAGGATCCAGGCCCCTATATTTGCTTGGTCACATGATCCAGGGCCCTGTGTCTGCTTGGTCACAGGATCCAGGGCTCTGTGTCTGCTTGGTCACAGGATCCAGGCCCCTGTATCTGCTTGGTCACATGATCCAGGGTGGTGTCTTTTGGTCCAAAGTTTACGATGACCTCTACCCCTATCACCCCCCCACCATCGCTGAACCCCCCAAAGTCTCCACCACTATCCACATCTCCCTCCTCCTTTCAGAACCTCCTCATAATCCAAACTCCTCAAACACAGCATCCGGGCATCTCCTGTCCCGAATAATCCCCCCGAACTCCCGCTCTCAGACCCCGGGCCTCCGTGTCCAGGATTTGTCCCTGAGTGTGGGAGGGCTGGATCGGGGGGGGGAAGCATCCCCTGGTTCAGAGGGGAGGCCGCTCAGCCCATCGACACTCTGCTGCCTCTTCAAGAGAGTTGTCCGATTTGTCTCTCACTCTCTCCCTCCCTCCCGCCCTCCCTCCCCCCTCAGCGTATGTCAGCCCCTCGAGCTCCTACCCCAAAGTGCAAGGGGTGGGTGGGGGTGGTGTGTGTGGGGTGGGAGAGAATCAAAGCCACACCCCATTCAGCTGATATGGTGCTGCCTCACATGGTCGAGTAGCAGCGGGCTGCCACTTTTTGTACTTCCTGAATCTGTTTGGCGAAGGGTCCCGGGGGTCTGGTGTTGCGTTCATGACCCTCTTGCTGTCTTCCCACCTCCCTCTGCAGAAAGGAGTGAGGAGTGTCCATCCAGCAGCTCCCTGAGCAAAGTGTGCAGCCTGAGGCTGGGAGACGAATGTGCGGAGGATGGGGACTGTGATCATTGGCAGATGTGCTGTGACGCCGGGTGTGGGAAGAGATGTGTCTTCAACTTCTTCAAAGGAGGTGAGGAGTGCCCCTCAGTGTGGGGGGTGGGGGGTAGTGAGGAGACATTACAGTGTGGAGAGGCAGTGAGGAGTTATTGCAGAGTGGGAGTAATGAGGAGTTATTACAGTGTGGAGGGGAGTGAAGAGTCATTACATTGTGAACGGAGTGATGAGTCATTACAGTGTGGGAGGTAGAGAAGAGTCATTACAGTGTTGGGGATGGGTTAAGAGTCATTATAGTGTTGGGAGGGAGTGAGGAGTCATTACAGTTTGGGGGAGGAAGGTTTAATTACAGTGTGGGGGGGAGTGAGGAGTGATTACATTATGAAGGTAGTGAGGAATCATTACAGTGTGGGGGGAGTGAGGAATCATTACAGTGTGGGGGGAGTGAGGAGTCATTACAGTGTGGGGGAGTGAGGAGTGATTACAGTGTGGGGGGAGTGAGGAGTGATTACAGTGTGGGGGGAGTGAGGAGTGATTACAGTGTGGAGGGAGTGCGGAGTGATTACAGTGTGGGGGGAGTGAGGAGTGATTACAGTGTGGGGGGAGTGAGGAGTGATTACAGTGTGGGGGAGAGTGAGGAGTGATTACAGTGTGGGGGGGAGTGAGGAGTGATTACAGTGTGGGGGGAGTGAGGAGTCATTACGGTGTGGGGGGGTGTGAGGAGTGATTACAGTGTGGGGGGAGTGAGGAGTGATTACAGTGTGCGGGGAGTGAGGAGTGATTACAGTGTGGGGGGAGTGAGGGGTGATTACAGTGTGGGGGGAGTGAGGAGTGATTACAGTGTGGGGGGAGTGAGGAGACAGTACAGTGTGGGGGGAGTGAGGGGTGATAACAGTGTGGGGGGATTGAGGAGCGATTACAGTCTGGGGGGAGTGAGGAGTGATTACAGAGTGGGGGGAGTGAGGAGTGATTACACTGTGGGGGGAGTGACGAGTGATTACAGTGTTGGGGGGAGTGAGGAGTGATTACAGTGTGGGGGGAGTGAGGAGTGATTACAGTGTGGGGGGTGTGAGGAGTGATTACAGTGTGGGGGGATTGAGGAGTGATTAAAGTGTGGGGGGGAGTGAGGAGTGATTACAGTGTGGGGGGAGTGAGGAGTGATTACAGTGTGAGGGGAGTGAGGAGTGATTACAGTGTGGAGGGAGTGAGGAGTGATTACAGTGTGGGGGGCAGTGAGGAGTCATTACAGTGTGGGGGGAGTGAGTAGTGATTACAGTGGGGGGAGTGAGGGGTGATTACATTGTGGGGGGGAGTGAGCGGTGATTACAGTGTGGGGGGAGTGAGGAGTGATTACATTGTGGGGGGAGTGAGGAGTGATTACAGTGTGGGGGGAGAGTGAGGAGTGATTACAGTGTGGAGGGAGTGAGGAGTGATTACAGTGTGGGGGAGTGAGGAGTGATTACATTGTGGGGGGAGTGAGGAGATATTACAGTGTGGGAGAGTGAGGAGTGATTACAGTGTGGGGGGAGTGAGGAGTGATCACAGTGTGGGGGGAGTGAGGAGTGATTACAGTGTGGGGGGAGTGAGGAGTGATTACAGTGTGGGGGGAGTGAGGAGTGATTACAGTGTGGGGGGAGTGAGGGGATTACAGTGTCAGAGGGAGTGAGGAGTGATTACAGTGTGGGGGGAGTGAGGAGTGATTACAGTGTGGGGTGGAGTGAGGAGTGATTACAGTGTGGGGGGAGTGAGGAGTGATTACAGTGTGGGTGGAGTGAGGGGTGATTACATTGTGGGGGGAGTGAGGAGTGATTACAGTGTGGGGGGTGAGATTACATTGTGGGGGGAGTGAGGAGTGATTACAGTTTGGGGGGAGTGAGGAGTGATTACAGTGTGGGGGGAGTGAGGAGACATTACAGTGTGGGGGGAGTGAGGAGTGATTACAGTGTGGGGGGAGTGAGGAGTGATTACAGTGTGGGGGAGTTAGGAGTGATTACAGTGTGGAGGGAGTGAGGAGTGATTACAGTGTGGGGGGGAGTGAGGAGTCATTACAGTGTGGGGGGAGTGAGGAGCGATTACAGTGTGGGGGGGTGTGAGGAGTCATTACAGTGTGGGGGGAGTGAGGAGTGATTACAGTGGGGGGAGTGAGGGGTGATTACAGTGTGGGGGGAGTGAGGGGTGATTACTGTGTGGGGGAGAGAGGAGTGATTACAGTGTGGGGGGAGTGAGGAGTGATTACAGTGTGGGGGGAGTGAGGAGTGATTACAGTGTGGGGGGAGTGAGGGGTGATTACAGTGTGGGGGGAGTGAGTTGTGATTACAGTGTGGGGGGAGTGAGGAGTGATTACAGTGTGGGTGGAGTGAGGAGTGATTACAGTGTGGGGGGAGTGAGGAGTGATTAAAGTGTGGGGGGTGTGAGGAGTGATTACAGTGTGGGGGGAGTGTGGAGTGATTACAGGGAGGGGGGAGTGAGGAGTGATTACAGTGTGGGGGGAGTGAGGAGTGATTACAGTGTGGGGGGAGTGAGGAGTGATTACAGTGTGGGGGGAGTGAGGATTGATTACAGTGTGGGAGGGAGTGAGGAGTGATTACAGTGTGGGGGAGAGTGAGGAGTGATTACAGTGTGGGGGGGAGTGAGGAGTGATTACAGTGTGGGGGGAGAGTGAGGAGTGATTACAGTGTGGAGGGAGTGAGGAGTGATTACAGTGTGGGGGAGTGAGGAGTGATTACAGTGCGGGGGGAGTGAGGAGTGATTACAGTGTGGGAGAGTGAGGAGTGATTACAGTGTGGGGGGCGTGAGGAGTGATTACAGTGTGGGGGGAGTGAGGAGTGATTACAGTGTGGGGGGAGTGAGGAGTGATTACAGTGTGGAGGGAGTGAAGAGTGATTACAGTGTGGGGGGAGTGAGGAGTGATTACAGTGAAGGGGTGGAGTGAGGAGTGATTACAGTGTGGGGGGAGTGAGGAGTGATTACAGTGTGGGGGGAGTGAGGGGTGATTACAGTGTGGGGTGGAGTGAGGAGTGATTACAGTGTGGGGGGGAATGAGGAGTGATTACATTGTGGGGGGCGTGAGGAGTGATTACAGTGTGTGGGGAGTGAGGAGTGATTACATTGTGGGGGGAGTGAGGAGTGATTACAGTTTGGGGGGAGTGAGGAGTGATTACAGTGTGGGGGGAGTGAGGAGACATTACAGTGTGGGGGGAGTGAGGAGTGATTACAGCGTGGGGGGAGTGAGGAGTGATTACAGTGTGGGGGAGTGAGGAGTGATTACAGTGTGGGGGGAGTGAGAAGTGATTACAGTGTGGGGGGAGTGAGGAGTGATTACAGTGTGGGGGGAGTGAGGAGTGATTACAGTGTGGGGGGAGTGAGGAGTTATTACAGTGTGGAGGGAGTGAGGGGAGATTACATTGTGGGGGGAGTGAGGGGTGTTTACAGTGTGGGGGGAGTGAGGAGTGATTACAGTGTGGGGGGAGTGAGGAGTGATTACAGTGTGGGGTGGAGTGAGTAGTGATTACAGTGTGGGGGGAGTGAGGAGTGATTACAGTGTGGGGGGAGTGAGGGGTGATTATAGTGTGGGGGGGAGTGAGGAGTGATTACAGTGTGGTGGGGAATGAGGAGTGATTACATTGTGGGGGGAGTGAGGAGTGATTACAGTGTGTGGGGAGTGAGGAGTGATTACATTGTGGGGGGAGTGAGGAGTGATTACAGTGTGGAGGGAGTGAGGAGTGATTACAGTGTGGGGGGAGTGAGGAGTGATTACAGTGTGGGGGAGTGAGGATTGATTACAGTGTGGGGGGAGTGAGGGGTGTTAACAGTGTGGGGGGTGTGAGGAGTGATTACAGTGTGGGGGGAGTGAGGAGTGATTACAGTGTGGGGGGAGTGAGGAGTGATTACAGTGTGGGTGGAGTGAGGAGTGATTACAGTGTGGGGGGAGTGAGGAGTGATTACAGTGTGGGTGGAGTGAGGAGTGATTACAGTCTGGGGGGAGTGAGGAGTGATTACAGTGTGGGGGGGAGTGAGGAGTGATTACAGTGTGGGGGGAGTGAGGAGTGATTACAGTGTAGGGGGTGTGAGGAGTGATTGCAGTGTGGGGGAGTGAGAAGTGATTACAGTGTGGGGGGGAGTGAGGAGTGATTACAGTTTGGGGGGAGTGAGGAGTGATTACAGTGTGGGGGGAGTGAGGCGTGATTACAGTGTGGGGGGGAGTGAGGAGTGATTACAGTGTGGGGGGAGTGAGGAGTGATTACAGTGTGGGGGGAGTGAGGAGTGATTACAGTGTCGGAGGGAGTGAGGAGTGATTACAGTGAGGGTGGAGTGAGGAGTGATTACAGTGTGGGGGGGAGTGAGGAGTGATTACAGTGTGGGTGATTGAGGAGTGATTACAGTGTGGGGGGAGTGAGGAGTGATTACAGTGTGGGGGGAGTGAGGGGTGATTACAGTGTGGGGGGAGTGAGGAGTGATTACAGTGTGGGGGGCGTGAGGAGTGATTACAGTGTGGGGGGAGTGAAGAGTGATCACAGTGTGGGGGGAGTGAGGAGTGATTACTTTGTCGGAGGGAGTGTGGATTGATTACAGTGTGGAGGGAGTGAGGAGTGATTACATTGTGGGGGTAGTGAGGAGTGATTACAGTGTGGAGGGAGTGAGGAGTGATTACAGTGTGGGTGGAGTGAGGAGTGATTACAGTGTGGGGGGAGTGAGGAGTGATTACAGTGTGGGGGGTGTGAGGAGTGATTACAGTGTGGGTGGAGTGAGGAGTGATTACAGTGTGGGGGGAGTGAGGAGTGATTACAGTGTGGGTGGAGTGAGGAGTGATTACAGTGTGGGGGGAGTGAGGAGTGATTACAGTGTTGGGGGAGTGAGGAGTGATTACAGTGTGGGGGAGTGAGGAGTGATTACAGTGTGGGGGGGAGTGAGGAGTGATTACAGTGTGGGGGGAGTGAGGAGTGATTACAGTGTGGAGGGAGTGAGGGGAGATTACAGTGTGGGGGGAGTGAGGGGTGTTTAAAGTGTGGGGGGAGTGAGGAGTGATTACAGTGTGGGGGGAGTGAGGAGTGATTACAGTGTGGGGGGAGTGAGGAGTATTACAGTGTGTGGGGAGTGAGGAGTGATTACAGTGTGGGGGGGAGTGAGGAGTGATTACAGTGTGGGGGGAGTGAGGAGTGATTTCACTTTGGGGGGAATGAGGAGTGATTACATTGTGGGGGGAGTGAGGAGTGATTACAGTTTGGGGGGAGTGAGGAGTGATTACAGTGTGGGGGGAGTGAGGAGACATTACAGTTTGGGGATGTAAGGAGTGATTACAGTGTGGGGGGAGTGAGGAGTGATTACAGTGTGGGGGAGTGAGGAGTGATTACAGTGTGGGGGGAGTGAGGAGTGATTACAGTGTGGGGGGAGTGAGGAGTGATTACAGTGTGGGGGGAGTGAGGAGTGATTACAGTGTGGGTCGAGTGAGGAGTGATTACAGTGTGGGGGGAGTGAGGATTGATTACAGTGTGGGGGGAGTGAGGGGTGTTAACAGTGTGGGGGGTGTGAGGAGTGATTACAGTGTGGGGGGAGTGAGGAGTGATTACAGTGTGGGGGGAGTGAGGAGTGATTACAGTGTGGGTGGAGTGAGGAGTGATTACAGTGTGGGGGGAGTGAGGAGTGATAACAGTGTGGGTGGAGTGAGGAGTGATTACAGTCTGGGGGGAGTGAGGAGTGATTACAGTGTGGGGGGGAGTGAGGAGTGATTACAGTGTGGGGGGAGTGAGGAGTGATTACAGTGTAGGGGGTGTGAGGAGTGATTGCAGTGTGGGGGAGTGAGAAGTGATTACAGTGTGGGGGGAGTGAGGAGTGATTACAGTGTTGGGGGAGTGAGGAGTGATTACAGTGTCGGAGGGAGTGAGGAGTGATTACAGTGAGGGTGGAGTGAGGAGTGATTACAGTGTGGGGGGGAGTGAGGAGTGATTACAGTGTGGGTGATTGAGGAGTGATTACAGTGTGGGGGGAGTGAGGAGTGATTACAGTGTGGGGGGAGTGAGGGGTGATTACAGTGTGGGGGGAGTGAGGAGTGATTACAGTGTGGGGGGCGTGAGGAGTGATTACAGTGTGGGGGGAGTGAAGAGTGATCACAGTGTGGGGGGAGTGAGGAGTGATTACTTTGTCGGAGGGAGTGTGGATTGATTACAGTGTGGGGGTAGTGAGGAGTGATTACAGTGTGGAGGGAGTGAGGAGTGATTACAGTGTGGGTGGAGTGAGGGGTGATTACAGTGTGGGGGGAGTGAGGAGTGATTACAGTGTGGGGGGAGTGAGGAGTGATTACAGTGTGGGTGGAGTGAGGAGTGATTACAGTGTGGGGGGAGTGAGGAGTGATTACAGTGTGGGTGGAGTGAGGAGTCATTACAGTGTGGGGGGAGTGAGGAGTGATTACAGTGTTGGGGGAGTGAGGAGTGATTACAGTGTGGGGGAGTGAGGAGTGATTACAGTGTGGGGGGGAGTGAGGAGTGATTACAGTGTGGGGGGAGTGAGGAGTGATTACAGTGTGGGGGAGTGAGGAGTGATTACAGTGTGGGGGGAGTGAGGAGTGATTACAGTGTGGGGGGAGTGAGGAGTCATTACAGTGTGGGGGGAGTGAGGAGTGATTACAGTTTCGGGGGAGTGAGGGGTGATTACAGTGTGGGGGGCTGAGGAGTGATTACATTGTGGAGGGAGTGAGGAGTGATTACAGTGTGGGGGGAGTGAGGAGTGATTTCACTGTGGGGGGAGTGAGGGGTGATTACAGTGTGGGTGGAGTGAGTAGTGATTACAGTGTGAGGTGGACTGAGGAGTGATTACAGTGTGGGGGGGAGTGAGGAGTGATTACAGAGTGGGGGGAGTGAGGAGTGATTACAGTGTGGGGGGAGTGAGGAGTGATTACAGTGTGGGGGGAGTGAGGAGTGATTACAGTGTGGGGGGTAGTGAGGAGTGATTACTGTGTGGAGGGAGTGAGGAGTGATTACAGTGTGGGTGGAGTGAGGAGTGATTACAGTGTGGGGGGAGTGAGGAGTGATTACAGTGTGGGGGGAGTGAGGAGTGATTACAGTGTGGGTGGAGTGAGGAGTGATTACAGTGTGGGGGGAGTGAGGAGTGATTACAGTGTGGGTGGAGTGAGGAGTGATTACAGTGTGGGGCAAGTGAGGAGTGATTACAGTGTGGGGGAGTGAGGAGTGATTACAGTGTGGGGGGAGTGAGGAGTGATTACAGTGTGGGGGGAGTGAGGAGTCATTACAGTGTGGGGGGAGTGAGGAGTGATTACAGTTTGGGGGGAGTGAGGGGTGATTACAGTGTGGGGGGCTGAGGAGTGATTACATTGTGGAGGGAGTGAGGAGTGATTACAGTGTGGGGGGAGTGAGGAGTCATTACAGTGTGGAGGGAGTGAGGAGTGATTTCACTGTGGGGGGAGTGAGGGGTGATTACAGTGTGGGTGGAGTGAGGAGTGATTACAGTGTGAGGTGGAGTGAGGAGTGATTACAGTGTGGAGGGGAGTGAGGAGTGATTACAGAGTGGGGGGAGTGAGGAGTGATTACAGTGTGGGGGGAGTGAGGAGTGATTACAGTGTGGGGGGAGTGAGGAGTGATTACAGTGTGGGGGGAGTGAGGGGTGATTACAGTGTGGGGGGAGTTAGGAGTGATTACAGTGGGGTGGGAGTGAGGAGTGTTTACAGTGCGGGGGGAGTGAGGAGTGATTAAAGTGTCGGAGGGAGTGAGGAGTGATTACAGTGTGGGTGAATGAGGGGTGATTACAGTGTGGGGGGAGTGAGGAGTGATTACAGTGTGGGGGGAGTGAGGAGTGATTACAGTGTGGGGGGAGTGAGGGGTGATTACAGTGTGGGGGGAGTAAGGAGTGATTACAGTGTGGAGGGAGTGCAGAGTGAATACAGTGTGGGGGGGAGTGAGGAGTCATTACAGTATGGGGGGAGTGAGGAGTGATTACACTGGGGGGAGTGAGGGGTGATTACATTGTGGGGGGGAGTGAGGAGTGATTACAGTGTGGGGGGAGTGAGGGGTGATTGCAGTGTGGGGGAGAGGTGAGTGATTACAGTGTTGGGGGAGTGAGGAGTGATTACAGTGAAGGGGGAGTGAGGAGTGATTACAGTGTGGGGGGAGTGAGGAGTGATTACAGTGTGGGGGGAGTGAGGAGTGATTACAGTGTGGGTGGAGTGAGGAGTGATTACAGTGTGGGGGGAGTGAGGAGTGATTACAGTGTGGGGGGAGTGAGGAGTGATTACAGTGTGGGGGGGAATGAGGAGTGATTACATTGTGGGGGGAGTGAGGAGTGATTACAGTGTGTGGGGAGTGAGGAGTGATTGCATTGTGGGGGGAGTGAGGAGTGCTTACAGTTTGGGGGGAGTGAGGAGTGATTACAGTGTGTGGGGAGTGAGGAGTGATTACAGTGTGGGGGGAGTGAGGAGACATTACAGTGTGGGGGGAGTGAGGAGTGATTACAGTGTGGGGGGAGTGAGGAGTGATTACAGTGTGGGGGAGTGAGGAGTGATTACAGTGTGGGGGGAGTGAGGAGTGATTACAGTGTGGGGGGAGTGAGGAGTGATTACAGTGTGGGGGGAGTGAGGAGTGATTACAGTGTGGGGGGAGTGAGGGATGATTACAGTGTGGGGGGGAGTGAGGAGTGATTACAGTGTGGGGGGGAATTAGGAGTGATTACATTGTGGGGGGAGTGAGGAGTGATTACAGTGTGGGGGGAGTGAGGAGACATTACAGTGTGGGGGGAGTGAGGAGTGATTACAGTGTGGGGGGAGTGAGGAGTGATTACAGTGTGGGGGAGTGAGGAGTGATTACAGTGTGGGGGGAGTGAGGAGTGATTACAGTGTGGGGGGAGTGAGGAGTGATTACAGTGTGGGGGGAGTGAGGAGTGATTACAGTGTGGAGGGAGTGAGGGGAGATTACAGTGTGGGGGGAGTGAGGGGTGTTTAAAGTGTGGGGGGAGTGAGGAGTGATTACAGTGTGGGGGGAGTGAGGAGTGATTACAGTGTGGGGGGAGTGAGGAGTGATTACAGTGTGTGGGGAGTGAGGAGTGATTACAGTGTGGGGGGGAGTGAGGAGTGATTACAGTGTGGGGGGAGTGAGGAGTGATTACATTGTGGGGGGAGTGAGGAGTGATTACAGTTTGGGGGGAGTGAGGAGTGATTACAGTGTGGGGGGAGTGAGGAGACATTACAGTTTGGGGATGTAAGGAGTGATTACAGTGTGGGGGGAGTGAGGAGTGAATGCAGTGTGGGGGAGTGAGGAGTGATTACAGTGTGGGGGGAGTGAGGAGTGATTACAGTGTGGGGGGAGTGAGGAGTGATTACAGTGTGGGGGGAGTGAGGAGTGATTACAGTGTGGGTCGAGTGAGGAGTGATTACAGTGTGGGGGGAGTGAGGATTGATTACAGTGTGGGGGGAGTGAGGGGTGTTAACAGTGTGGTGGGTGTGAGGAGTGATTACAGTGTGGGGGGAGTGAGGAGTGATTACAGTGTGGGGGGAGTGAGGAGTGATTACAATGTGGGTGGAGTGAGGAGTGATTACAGTGTGGGGGGAGTGAGGAGTGATTACAGTGTGGGTGGAGTGAGGAGTGATTACAGTGTGGGGGGAGTGAGGAGTGATTACAGTGTGGGGGGGAGTGAGGAGTGATTACAGTGTGGGGGGAGTGAGGAGTGATTACAGTGTAGGGGGTGTGAGGAGTGATTGCAGTGTGGGGGAGTGAGAAGTGATTACAGTGTGGGGGGAGTGAGGAGTGATTACAGTGTCGGGGGAGTGAGGAGTGATTACAGTGTCGGAGGGAGTGAGGAGTGATTACAGTTTGGGTGGAGTGAGGAGTGATTACAGTGTGGGGGGGAGTGAGGAGTGATTACAGTGTGGGTGATTGAGGAGTGATTACAGTGTGGGGGGAGTGAGGATTGATTACAGTGTGGGGGGAGTGAGGGGTGATTACAGTGTGGGGGGAGTGAGGAGTGATTACAGTGTGGGGGGCGTGAGGAGTGATTACAGTGTGGGGGGAGTGAAGAGTGATCACAGTGTGGGGGGAGTGAGGAGTGATTACTTTGTCGGAGGGAGTGTGGATTGATTACAGTGTGGAGGGAGTGAGGAGTGATTACATTGTGGGGGTAGTGAGGAGTGATTACAGTGTGGAGGGAGTGAGGAGTGATTACAGTGTAGGTGGAGTGAGGAGTGATTACAGTGTGGGGGGAGTGAGGAGTGATTAAAGTGTGGGGGGAGTGAGGAGTGATTACAGTGTGGGTGGAGTGAGGAGTGATTACAGTGTGGGGGGAGTGAGGAGTGATTACAGTGTGGGTGGAGTGAGGAGTGATTACAGTGTGGGGGGAGTGAGGAGTGATTACAGTGTTGGGGGAGTGAGGAGTGATTACAGTGTGGGGGAGTGAGGAGTGATTACAGTGTGGGGGGGAGTGAGGAGTGATTACAGTGTGGGGGGAGTGAGGAGTGATTACAGTGTGGGGGGGGTGTGAGGAGTGATTACAGTGTGGGGGGAGTGAGGAGTGATTACAGTGTGGGGGGAGTGAGGAGTCATTACAGTGTGGGGGGAGTGAGGAGTGATTACAGTGTGGGTGGAGTGAGGAGTGATTACAGTGTGGGGCAAGTGAGGAGTGATTACAGTGTGGGGGAGTGAGGAGTGATTACAGTGTGGGGGAGTGAGGAGTGATTACAGTGTGGGGGGAGTGAGGAGTCATTACAGTGTGGGGGGAGTGAGGAGTGATTACAGTTTGGGGGGAGTGAGGGGTGATTACAGTGTGGGGGGCAGAGGAGTGATTACATTGTGGAGGGAGTGAGGAGTGATTACAGTGTGGGGGGAGTGAGGAGTCATTACAGTGTGGAGGGAGTGAGGAGTGATTTCACTGTGGGGGGAGTGAGGGGTGATTACAGTGTGGGTGGAGTGAGGAGTGATTACAGTGTGAGGTGGAGTGAGGAGTGATTACAGTGTGGAGGGGAGTGAGGAGTGATTACAGAGTGGGGGGAGTGAGGAGTGATTACAGTGTGGGGGGAGTGAGGAGTGATTACAGTGTGGGGGGAGTGAGGAGTGATTACAGTGTGGGGGGAGTGAGGGGTGATTACAGTGTGGGGGGAGTTAGGAGTGATTACAGTGGGGTGGGAGTGAGGAGTGTTTACAGTGCGGGGGGAGTGAGGAGTGATTAAAGTGTCGGAGGGAGTGAGGAGTGATTACAGTGTGGGGGGAGTGAGGAGTGATTACAGTGTGGGGGGAGTGA
The DNA here is from genome assembly GCA_026770705.1 of Isurus oxyrinchus. NCBI lineage: Eukaryota > Metazoa > Chordata > Chondrichthyes > Lamniformes > Lamnidae > Isurus > Isurus oxyrinchus. Next base: position 10,825 of record JANJGN010001251.1, on the reverse strand, counting down.
GGAGTGATTACAGTGTGGGGGGTGTGAGGAGTGATTACAGTGTGGGGGGAGTGAGGGGTGATTACAGTGTGGGGGGAGTAAGGAGTGATTACAGTGTGGAGGGAGAGCGGAGTGAATACAGTGTGGGGGGGACTGAGGAGTCATTACAGTATGGGGGGAGTGAGGAGTGATTACCACTGGGGGGAGTGAGGGGTGATTACATTGTGGGGGGGAGTGAGGAGTGATTACAGTGTGGGGGGAGTGAGGGTGATTACAGTGTGGGGGAGAGGTGAGTGATTACAGTGTTGGGGGAGTGAGGAGTGATTACAGTGAAGGGGGAGTGAGGAGTGATTACAGTGTGGGGGGAGTGAGGAGTGATTACAGTGTGGGGGGAGTGAGGAGTGATTACAGTGTGGGTGGAGTGAGGAGTGATTACAGTGTGGGGGGAGTGAGGAGTGATTACAGTGTGGGGGGAGTGAGGAGTGATTACAGTGTGGGGGGAGGTGAGGAGTCATTACAGTGTGGGGGAGTGAGGAGTGATTACAGTGTGGGTGGAGTGAGGAGTGATTACAGTGTGGGGCAAGTGAGGAGTGATTACAGTGTGGGGGAGTGAGGAGTGATTACAGTGTGGGGGAGTGAGGAGTGATTACAGTGTGGGGGGAGTGAGGAGTCATTACAGTGTGGGGGGAGTGAGGAGTGATTACAGTTTGGGGGGAGTGAGGGGTGATTACAGTGTGGGGGGCAGAGGAGTGATTACATTGTGGAGGGAGTGAGGAGTGATTAAAGTGTGGGGGGAGTGAGGAGTCATTACAGTGTGGAGGAGTGAGGAGTGATTACAGTGTGGGGGGAGTGAGGAGTGATTACAGTGTGGGGGGAGTGAGGAGTGATTACAGTGTGGGTCGAGTGAGGAGTGATTACAGTGTGGGGGGAGTGAGGATTGATTACAGTGTGGGGGGAGTGAGGGGTGTTAACAGTGTGGTGGGTGTGAGGAGTGATTACAGTGTGGGGGGAGTGAGGAGTGATTACAGTGTGGGGGGAGTGAGGAGTGATTACAATGTGGGTGGAGTGAGGAGTGATTACAGTGTGGGGGGAGTGAGGAGTGATTACAGTGTGGGTGGAGTGAGGAGTGATTACAGTGTGGGGGGAGTGAGGAGTGATTACAGTGTGGGGGGGAGTGAGGAGTGATTACAGTGTGGGGGGAGTGAGGAGTGATTACAGTGTAGGGGGTGTGAGGAGTGATTGCAGTGTGGGGGAGTGAGAAGTGATTACAGTGTGGGGGGAGTGAGGAGTGATTACAGTGTCGGGGGAGTGAGGAGTGATTACAGTGTCGGAGGGAGTGAGGAGTGATTACAGTTTGGGTGGAGTGAGGAGTGATTACAGTGTGGGGGGGAGTGAGGAGTGATTACAGTGTGGGTGATTGAGGAGTGATTACAGTGTGGGGGGAGTGAGGATTGATTACAGTGTGGGGGGAGTGAGGGGTGATTACAGTGTGGGGGAGTGAGGAGTGATTACAGTGTGGGGGGCGTGAGGAGTGATTACAGTGTGGGGGGAGTGAAGAGTGATCACAGTGTGGGGGGAGTGAGGAGTGATTACTTTGTCGGAGGGAGTGTGGATTGATTACAGTGTGGAGGGAGTGAGGAGTGATTACATTGTGGGGGTAGTGAGGAGTGATTACAGTGTGGAGGGAGTGAGGAGTGATTACAGTGTAGGTGGAGTGAGGAGTGATTACAGTGTGGGGGGAGTGAGGAGTGATTAAAGTGTGGGGGGAGTGAGGAGTGAATTACAGTGTGGGTGGAGTGAGGAGTGATTACAGTGTGGGGGGAGTGAGGAGTGATTACAGTGTGGGTGGAGTGAGGAGTGATTACAGTGTGGGGGGAGTGAGGAGTGATTACAGTGTTGGGGGAGTGAGGAGTGATTACAGTGTGGGGGAGTGAGGAGTGATTACAGTGTGGGGGGGAGTGAGGAGTGATTACAGTGTGGGGGGAGTGAGGAGTGATTACAGTGTGGGGGGGGTGTGAGGAGTGATTACAGTGTGGGGGGAGTGAGGAGTGATTACAGTGTGGGGGGAGTGAGGAGTCATTACAGTGTGGGGGGAGTGAGGAGTGATTACAGTGTGGGTGGAGTGAGGAGTGATTACAGTGTGGGGCAAGTGAGGAGTGATTACAGTGTGGGGGAGTGAGGAGTGATTACAGTGTGGGGGAGTGAGGAGTGATTACAGTGTGGGGGGAGTGAGGAGTCATTACAGTGTGGGGGGAGTGAGGAGTGATTACAGTTTGGGGGAGTGAGGAGGGTGATTACAGTGTGGGGGGCAGAGGAGTGATTACATTGTGGAGGGAGTGAGGAGTGATTACAGTGTGGGGGGAGTGAGGAGTCATTACAGTGTGGAGGGAGTGAGGAGTGATTTCACTGTGGGGGAGTGAGGGGTGATTACAGTGTGGGGGAGTGAGGAGTGATTACAGTGTGAGGTGGAGTGAGGAGTGATTACAGTGTGGAGGGGAGTGAGGAGTGATTACAGAGTGGGGGGAGTGAGGAGTGATTACAGTGTGGGGGGAGTGAGGAGTGATTACAGTGTGGGGGGAGTGAGGAGTGATTACAGTGTGGGGGGAGTGAGGGGTGATTACAGTGTGGGGGGAGTTAGGAGTGATTACAGTGGGGTGGGAGTGAGGAGTGTTTACAGTGCGGGGGGAGTGAGGAGTGATTAAAGTGTCGGAGGGAGTGAGGAGTGATTACAGTGTGGGGGGAGTGAGGAGTGATTACAGTGTGGGAGGAGTGAGGAGTGATTACAGTGTGGGGGGTGTGAGGAGTGATTACAGTGTGGGGGGAGTGAGGGGTGATTACAGTGTGGGGGGAGTAAGGAGTGATTACAGTGTGGAGGGAGAGCGGAGTGAATACAGTGTGGGGGGGACTGAGGAGTCATTACAGTATGGGGGGAGTGAGGAGTGATTACACTGGGGGGAGTGAGGGGTGATTACATTGTGGGGGGGAGTGAGGAGTGATTACAGTGTGGGGGGAGTGAGGGGTGATTACAGTGTGGGGGAGAGGTGAGTGATTACAGTGTTGGGGGAGTGAGGAGTGATTACAGTGAAGGGGGAGTGAGGAGTGATTACAGTGTGGGGGGAGTGAGGAGTGATTACAGTGTGGGGGGAGTGAGGAGTGATTACAGTGTGGGTGGAGTGAGGAGTGATTACAGTGTGGGGGGAGTGAGGAGTGATTACAGTGTGGGGGGAGTGAGGAGTGATTACAGTGTGGGGGGAGTGAGGAGTCATTACAGTGTGGGGGGAGTGAGGAGTGATTACAGTGTGGGTGGAGTGAGGAGTGATTACAGTGTGGGGCAAGTGAGGAGTGATTACAGTGTGGGGGAGTGAGGAGTGATTACAGTGTGGGGGAGTGAGGAGTGATTACAGTGTGGGGGGAGTGAGGAGTCATTACAGTGTGGGGGGAGTGAGGAGTGATTACAGTTTGGGGGGAGTGAGGGGTGATTACAGTGTGGGGGGCAGAGGAGTGATTACATTGTGGAGGGAGTGAGGAGTGATTAAAGTGTGGGGGGAGTGAGGAGTCATTACAGTGTGGAGGGAGTGAGGAGTGATTTCACTGTGGGGGGAGTGAGGGGTGATTACAGTGTGGGTGGAGTGAGGAGTGATTACAGTGTGAGGTGGAGTGAGGAGTGATTACAGTGTGGAGGGGAGTGAGGAGTGATTACAGAGTGGGGGGAGTGAGGAGTGATTACAGTGTGGGGGGAGTGAGGAGTGATTACAGTGTGGGGGGAGTGAGGAGTGATTACAGTGTGGGGGGAGTGAGGGGTGATTACAGTGTGGGGGGAGTTAGGAGTGATTACAGTGGGGTGGGAGTGAGGAGTGTTTACATTGCGGGGGGAGTGAGGAGTGATTAAAGTGTCGGAGGGAGTGAGGAGTGATTACAGTGTGGGGGGAGTGAGGAGTGATTACAGTGCGGGGGGAGTGAGGAGTGATTACAGTGTGGGGGGAGTGAGGAGTGATTACAGTGTGGGGGGAGTGAGGGTTGATTACAGTGTGGGGGGAGTAAGGAGTGATTACAGTGTGGAGGGAGTGCGGAGTGAATACAGTGCGGGGGGGAGTGAGGAGTCATTACAGTATGGGGGGAGTGAGGAGTGATTACACTGGGGGGAGTGAGGGGTGAATACATTGTGGGGGGGAGTGAGGAGTGATTACAGTGTGGGGGGAGTGAGGGGTGATTACAGTGTGGGGGAGAGAGGAGTGATTACAGTGTTGGGGGAGTGAGGAGTGATTACAGTGAAGGGGGAGTGAGGAGTGATTACAGTGTGGGGGGAGTGAGGGGTGATTACAGTGTGGGAGGAGTGAGGGGTGATTACAGTGTGGGGGGAGTGAGGAGTGATTACAGTGTGGGGGGAGTGAGGAGTGATTACAGTGTGGAGGGAGTGAGGAGTGATTACAGTGTGGGGGGAGTGAGGAGTGATTACAGTGTGGGGGGAGTGAGGAGTGATTACAGTGTGGGGGGAGTGAGGAGTGATTACAGTGTGGGGGTGAGTGAGGAGTGATTACAGTGTGGAGGGAGTGAGGACTGATTACAGTGTGGGGGAGTGAGGAGTGATTACAGTGTGGGGGGAGTGAGGAGATATAACAGTGTGGGGAGAGTGAGGAGTGATTACAGTGTGGGGGGAGTGAGGAGTGATTACAGTGTGGGGGGAGTGAGGAGTGATTACAGTGTGGGGGGAGTGAGGAGTGATTACATTGTGGGGGGAGTGAGGAGTGATTACAGTGTGGGGGGAGTGAGGAGTGATTACAGTGTGGAGGGAGTGAGGAGTGATTACAGTGTGGGGGGAGTGAGGAGTGATTACAGTGAAGGGGGAGTGAGGAGTGATTACAGTGTGGGGTGAGTGAGGGGTGATTACAGTGTGGGAGGAGTGAGGGGTGATTACAGTGTGGGGGGAGTGAGGAGTGATTACAGTGTGGGGGGAGTGAGGAGTGATTACAGTGTGGAGGGAGTGAGGAGTGATTACAGTGTGGGGGGAGTGAGGAGTGATTACAGTGTGGGGGGAGTGTGGAGTGATTACAGTGTGGGGGGAGTGAGGAGTGATTACAGTGTGGGGGGAGAGTGAGGAGTGATTACAGTGTGGAGGGAGTGAGGACTGATTACAGTGTGGGGGAGTGAGGAGTGATTACAGTGTGGGGGGAGTGAGGAGATATAACAGTGTGGGGAGAGTGAGGAGTGATTACAGTGTGGGGGGAGTGAGGAGTGATTACAGTGTGGGGGGAGTGAGGAGTGATTACAGTGTGGGGGGAGTGAGGAGTGATTACAGTGTGGGGGGAGTGAGGAGTGATTACAGTGTGGGGGGAGTAGGGAGTGATTACAGTGTGGAGGGAGTGAGGAGTGATTACAGTGTGGGGGGAGTGAGGAGTGATTACAATGTGGGGTGGAGTGAGGAGTGATTACAGTGTGGGGGGAGTGAGGAGTGATTACAGTGTGGGGGGACTGAGGGGTGATTACATTGCGGGGGGAGTGAGGAGTGATTACAGTGTGGGGGGAGTGAGGAGTGATTACATTGTGGGGGGAGTGAGGAGTGATTACAGTTTGGGGGGAGTGAGGAGTGATTACAGTGTGGGGGGAGTGAGGAGACATTACAGTGTGGGGGGAGTGAGGAGTGATTACAGTGTGGGGGGAGTGAGGAGTGATTACAGTGTGGGGGAGTGAGGAGTGATAACAGTGTGGGGGGAGTGAGGAGTGATTACAGTTTGGGGGGAGTGAGGAGTGATTACAGTGTGGGGGGAGTGAGGAGACATTACAGTGTGGGGGGAGTGAGGAGTGATTACAGTGTGGGGGGAGTGAGGAGTGATTACAGTGTGGGGGAGTGAGGAGTGATTACAGTGTGGGGGGAGTGAGGAGTGATTACAGTGTGGGGGGTGTGAGAAGTGATTACAGTGTGGGGGGAGTGAGGAGTGATTACATTGTGGGGGAGTGAGGAGTAATTACAGTGTGGAGGGAGTGAGGGAGATTACAGTGTGGGGGTTGTGAGGGGTGATTACAGTGTGGGGGGAGTGAGGAGTGATTACAGTGTGGGGGGAGTGAGGAGTGATTACAGTGTGGGGGGGGAGTGAGGACTGATTACAGTGTGGGGGGAGTGAGGAGTGATTACAGTGTGGGGGGAGTGAGGAGTGATTACAGTGTGGGGGGAGTGAGGAGTGATTACAGTGTGGGGGTGAGTGAGGAGTGATTACAGTGTGGAGGGAGTGAGGACTGATTACAGTGTGGGGGAGTGAGGAGTGATTACGGTGTGGGGGGGAGTGAGGAGATATAACAGTGTGGTGAGAGTGAGGAGTGATTACAGTGTGGGGGGAGTGAGGAGTGATTACAGTGTGGGGGGAGTGAGGAGTGATTACAGTGTGGGGGGAGTGAGGAGTGATTACATTGTGGGGGGAGTGAGGAGTGATTACAGTATGGGGGGAGTGAGGAGTGATTACAGTGTGGAGGGAGTGAGGAGTGATTACAGTGTGGGGCGAGTGAGGAGTGATTACAGTGAAGGGGGAGTGAGGAGTGATTACAGTGTGGGGTGAGTGAGGGGTGATTACAGTGTGGGAGGAGTGAGGGGTGATTACAGTGTGGGGGGAGTGAGGAGTGATTACAGTGTGGGGGGAGTGAGGAGTGATTACAGTGTGGAGGGAGTGAGGAGTGATTACAGTGTGGGGGGAGTGAGGAGTGATTACAGTGTGGGGGGAGTGTGGAGTGATTACAGTGTGGGGGGAGTGAGGAGTGATTACAGTGTAGGGGGAGAGTGAGGAGTGATTACAGTGTGGAGGGAGTGAGGACTGATTACAGTGTGGGGGAGTGAGGAGTGATTACAGTGTGGGGGGAGTGAGGAGATATAACAGTGTGGGGAGAGTGAGGAGTGATTACAGTGTGGGGGGAGTGAGGAGTGATTACAGTGTGGGGGGAGTGAGGAGTGATTACAGTGTGGGGGGAGTGAGGAGTGATTACAGTGTGGGGGGAGTGAGGAGTGATTACAGTGTGGGGGGAGTAGGGAGTGATTACAGTGTGGAGGGAGTGAGGAGTGATTACAGTGTGGGGGGAGTGAGGAGTGATTACAATGTGGGTTGGAGTGAGGAGTGATTACAGTGTGGGGGGGTGTGAGGAGTGATTTCAGTGTGGGGGGAGTGAGGGGTGATTACATTGCGGGGGGAGTGAGGAGTGATTACAGTGTGGGGGGAGTGAGGAGTGATTACATTGTGGGGGGAGTGAGGAGTGATTACAGTTTGGGGGGAGTGAGGAGTGATTACAGTGTGGGGGGAGTGAGGAGACATTACAGTGTGGGGGGAGTGAGGAGTGATTACAGTGTGGGGGGAGTGAGGAGTGATTACAGTGTGGGGGAGTGAGGAGTGATAACAGTGTGGGGGGACTGAGGAGTGATTACAGTTTGGGGGGAGTGAGGAGTGATTACAGTGTGGGGGGAGTGAGGAGACATTACAGTGTGGGGGGAGTGAGGAGTGATTACAGTGTGGGGGGAGTGAGGAGTGATTACAGTGTGGGGGAGTGAGGAGTGATTACAGTGTGGGGGGAGTGAGGAGTGATTACAGTGTGGGGGGTGTGAGAAGTGATTACAGTGTGGGGGGGAGTGAGGAGTGATTACATTGTGGGGGAGTGAGGAGTGATTACAGTGTGGAGGGAGTGAGGGAGATTACAGTGTGGGGGTTGTGAGGGGTGATTACAGTGTGGGGGGAGTGAGGAGTGATTACAGTGTGGGGGGAGTGAGGAGTGATTACAGTGTGGGGGGGAGTGAGGACTGATTACAGTGTGGGGGGAGTGAGGAGTGATTACAGTGTGGGTGGAGTGAGGAGTGATTACAGTGTGGAAGGAATGAGGAGTGATTACAGTGTGGGTGATTGAGGAGTGATTACAGTGTGGGTGGAGTGAGGAGTGATTACAGTCTGGGGTGAGTGAGGGGTGATTACAGTGTGGGGGGAGTGAGGGGTGATTACAGTGTGGGAGGAGTTAGGAGTGATTACGGTGTGGGGGGAGTGAGGCGTGAATACAGTGTGGGGGGAGTGAGGACTGATTACAGTGTGGGGGGAGTGAGGTCTGATTACAGTGTGGGGGAGTGAGGAGTGATTACAGTGAGGGTGGAGTGAGGAGTGAATACAGTGTGGGGGGAGTGAGGAGTGATTACAGTGTGGGTGGAGTGAGGTGTGATTACAGTGTGGGGGGAGAGAGCAGTGATTACAGTGTGGGGGGGAGTGAGGAGTGATTACAGTGTGGGGGGAGTGAGGAGTGATTACAGTGTAGGGGGAGTGAGGAGTGATTACAGTGTGGGGGAGTGAGGAGTGATTACAGTGTGGGGGGAGTGAGGAGTGATTACAGTGTGGGGGGAGTGAGGAGTGATTACAGTGTCGGAGGGAGTGAGGAGTGATTACAGTGTGGGTGGAGTGAGGAGTGATTACAGTGTGGGGGGAGTGAGGAGTGATTACAGTGTGGGTGATTGAGGAGTGATTACAGTGTGGGTGGAGTGAGGAGTGATTACAGTGTGGGGGGAGTGAGGGGTGATTACACTGTGGGGGGAGTGAGGAGTGATTACAGTGTGGGGGGAGTGAGGAGTGATTACAGTGTGGGGGGAGTGAGGAGTGATTACAGTGTGGGGTGAGTGAGGAGTGATTACAGAGTGGGGGGAGTGAGGAGTGATTACAGTGTGGGTGAGTCAGGAGACATTACAGTGTGGGGGGAGTGAGGAGACATTTCAGTGTGGGGGGAGTGAGGCGTGATTACAGTGTGGGGGGGAGTGAGGAGTGATTACAGTGTGGGTGGAGTGAGGGGTGATTACAGTGTGGAGTGAGTGAGGAGTGATTACAGTGTGGGGGGAGTGAGGAGTGTTTACAATGTGAGGTGGAGTGAGGAGTGATTACAGTGTGGGGGGAGTGAAGAGTGATCACAGTGAGGGGGGAGTGAGGAGTGACTACTTTGTCGGAGTGAGTGCGGATTGATTACAGTCTGGAGGGAGTGAGGAGTGACTACTTTGTCGGAGGGAGTGCGGATTGATTACAGTGTGGAGGGAGTGAGGAGTGATTACATTGTGGGGTAGTGAGGAGTGATTACATTGTGGAGGGAGTGAGGAGTGATTACAGCGTGGGTGGAGTGAGGAATGATTACAGTGTGGGGGGAGTGAGGAGTGATTACAGTGTGGGGGGGGAGTGAGGAGTGATTACAGTGTGGGGGGTGTGAGGAGTGATTACAGTGTGGGGGAGTGAGGAGTGATTACAGTGTGGGGGGAGTGAGGAGTGATTACAGTGTGGGGGGAGTGAGGAGTCATTACAGTGTGGGGGGAGTGAGGAGTGATTACAGTGTGGGTGGAGTGAGGGGTGATTACAGTGTGGGGGGAGTGAGGAGTGATTACATTGTGGAGGGAGTGAGGAGTGATTACAGTGTGGGTGGAGTGAGGAGTGATTACAGTGTGGGGGGAGTGAGGAGTGATTACAGTGTGGGTGGAGTGAGGAGTGATTACAGTGTGGGGGGAGTGAGGAGTGATTACAGTGTGGGGGGAGTGAGGAGTGATTACAGTGTGGGGGAGTGAGGAGTGATTACAGTGTGGGGGGGAGTGAGGAGTAATTACAGTGTGGGGGGAGTGAGGAGATATTACAGTGTGGGGGAGTGAGGAGTGATTACAGTGTGGGGGGAGTGAGGAGTGATTACAGTGTGGGGGGAGTGAGGAGTCATTACAGTGTGGGGGGAGTGAGGAGTGATTACAGTTTGGGGGGAGTGAGGAGTGATTACAGTGTGGGGGGCTGAGGAGTGATGACATTGTGGAGGGAGTGAGGAGTGATTACAGTGTGGGGGGAGTGAGGAGTCATTACAGTGTGGAGGGAGTGAGGAGTGATTTCACTGTGGGGGGAGTGAGGGGTGATTACAGTGTGGGTGGAGTGAGTAGTGATTACAGTGTGAGGTGGACTGAGGAGTGATTACAGTGTGGGGGGGAGTGAGGAGTGATTACAGAGTGGGGGGAGTGAGGAGTCATTACAGTGTGGAGGGGAGTGAGGAGTGAAAACAGTGTGTGGGGGGTGAGGAGTGATTACAGTGTGGAGGGAGTGAGGAGTGATTACAGTGTGGGGGGATTGACGAGTGATTACAGTGTGGGGGGGAGTGAGGAGTGATTACAGTGTGGGGGGAGTGAGGAGTGATTACAGTGTGGGTGGAGTGAGGAGTGATTACAGTGTGGGGGTAGTGAGGAGTGATTACAGTGTGGAGGGAGTGAGGAGTGATTACAGTGTGGGTGGATGAGGAGTGATTACAGTGTGGGGGGAGTGAGGAGTGATTACAGTGTGGGGGGAGTGAGGAGTGATTACAGTGTGGGTGGAGTGAGGAGTGATTACAGTGTGGGGGGAGTGAGGAGTGATTACAGTGTGGGTGGAGTGAGGAGTGATTACAGTGTGGGGCAAGTGAGGAGTGATTACAGTGTGGGGGAGTGAGGAGTGATTACAGTGTGGGGGGAGTGAGGAGTGATTACAGTGTGGGGGGAGTGAGGAGTCATTACAGTGTGGGGGGAGTGAGGAGTGATTACAGTTTGGGGGGAGTGACGGGTGATTACAGTGTGGGGGGCTGAGGAGTGATTACATTGTGGAGGGAGTGAGGAGTGATTACAGTGTGGGGGGCTGAGGAGTGATGACATTGTGGAGGGAGTGAGGAGTGATTACAGTGTGGGGGGAGTGAGGAGTCATTACAGTGTGGAGGGAGTGAGGAGTGATTTCACTGTGGGGGGAGTGAGGGGTGATTACAGTGTGGGTGGAGTGAGTAGTGATTACAGTGTGAGGTGGACTGAGGAGTGATTACAGTGTGGGGGGGAGTGAGGAGTGATTACAGAGTGGGGGGAGTG